>VMDR010000864.1:0-139747 GCA_007922815.1 Macrotus californicus | reverse complement strand
GACCCTCCAATCCCAGTGGGCAGGAAGTGGGGATGGCCCAGCCCTCTCCTCCACCCAGGGCTTAGAAGGACAGACGAGGGGTGAGGGCCTTGGAAAGCCCAGGCACCTTTGAAGGTCTTCCCACAGATCTGGCAGAAGTGGGGCCGGCCCTCCTGGTGGCGGCTGGCCACGTGCCTCAGCAGGGGCCCCTTCTCGGTGAAGCGCTGCTCACAGAACTCACAGCTGAAGGGCCTCTCGCCAGTGTGGGTGCGGTTGTGCTTGTCCAGGCTGGCTGTGGGGACAGATGAAAGTCCATCTCTGGGCCTCAGACCTGGGATGGGGGCAGTGGGGGACAGGCCTGCCTCACCTTGGGTGCGGAAGGTCTTGCCACAGAGGTGACACTGGAAAGGCTTCTCGCCTGTGTGTGTGCGCAGGTGCATGTTGAGGTTGGCCTTCTGGGTGAAGGCGTGGCTACAGAACTCGCAGACAAAAGGCCTCTCGTTCCTGTCAGGGTGGGACACAGGCAGAGGCCATTACCAAGGGAAGAAGTGCCCTTCACTCCACTGCAGCCAGGAACCCTCCTGGCTCGAGCTAAGGAAACAGCAAGGCTAAAGCAAGCCTGTCTGAGCAGCTGGAGGGGCCTAACTTAGCCTGGAATGCCCGCCCCCTGCCTCTGTCTGGCAAACTTGCTTATCCCTCTGATGCCCCTGCAGGCACCACACTCAGGGTAGAGAAAACTCTGTTCCATGTGAGTGTCAGCAAACAGTCTTCCTGGCCCCCTCGCTGGCCTGGAGCCGGCACAGGCCCAGCCCTGGGGGAAGATGGGCCAGCCCCCACCTGTGCTTGGCTTTGATGTGCATTTGCAGGCCATTGCGACTCGAGGCCCGGTGCCCACACTCCTCACACACAAACAGCTTCTCCCCACGGTGCTTGAAAGCCTCGTGCAGCTGCAGTTCCGTTCGGGACAGGAAGCACTTGGCACAGGTGGGACACTGCAGGGCAGAGGGAGCAGGGCCAGGGTGAGGGCAAGGCAAGGCTGCCCTGGAGCCCCACACCTGCCAGACACCTCGCACGACAGAAACCGAAGGCCGCCCTTCTGGAGCAGCTCCAGTTCGGGCACCAAGCGTGCTGGCCCCAGCCCTCGGCACGGTCAGGCACTTACAGCGTGGGGCTTGGGGGCCCCGTGCAGCTTGATCATGTGACTCTGCAAGTCCTTCTTCTGCATGAACTGCTGGGAGCAGGAGGAGCACTGGAAGACAGGTCCACAGGCACCTGAGGCAACCTGTCCCCAAAACCCCAGCCACCCCTAGGCTATGCGGGGACCAGGAAGCAGCGTCCAGCCTGAGATGCTGGAGGCCCCCTGACCTGGGTGAAGGATGCACTGGTAAAAGGCTGCCCTCCGTGGAAATAAACAAGGGCCCAGGAAGGACAGTGGCTCAGCCAGACGGTGCGGGGGCACTGGATGGGTAGGGAAGGCTGGGTTCCTTGAAGCTGGCAAGGGGACGCCTGACACCATCCCACGTAAAGGGCTCAGTGGGAGGGACCCTGGGGCTGCCCTGTGGCCCACGGCCCCAGGGACCGGCGCAGCCTGACCTTGTAGGGCATCTCCCCTGTGTGGGACACCATGTGCACGCGCAGCTCCATCCTCCGGCGGAAGGTCTCCTGACACACAGAGCACGTGAAGACCTGGCAGTGTGAGGGGCAAGCAGGGCCGGCGTCAGGGGGGGCCTCTGCCTGCGACGGCGGCCTCTGCCCGGGCTTCCACTCGCTGCTGGGAGGAGTCTGCCCGAGGAGGGGGCCGCTGGGGTGGGAGAGGGCAACACGTAACCTGCCTGCCCTGACCCTGACTGCCGCCAACCCGCCTCACCAGGCCCTTCTCAGGCCCGGCAGGCTGGGGGCAGGGGCCTAGCGGCCTCACCTGCAGCCCCACCCCGGCAGCAGGCCTCTGGGAAAACAAGGGCAGGATCTGGCTGGCCCCGCTAAATAGCCCAGCCAGTGAGGGGAAGGGAATAGCCAGGTGGCCTTTCCCAGCAACCCCCACCCCACACACACCAGGGTATACTCCTCCAAAGCCCAGGGGCCTGGCAGGCAAACCCAAAATGCCTCTCGGGCTGTCCCTTTCACTCTTGGGACCTGTGTCCCCACCTGTAATACCAGGGAGTCAACTTGATGGCATCCAAGGACCCTGCAGTTCTCTTGAGTATATGGTCCCATCTACGTCTCCTGGGGGCCCCTCCCAATGGCAAGGGCACAGAGGCTAGCATGCCCCTGCCCACAGGGCCTGGGTCAGCCCACAAGTACCTGTTCTGAGCGGTTCATACAGTTCCGGGCTTCGTGCTCCAGAAGGTTCTCCTTCCGAAAGTAGCACTTCCCACATTTGGGGCACTCGAAGGGCTTCTCGCCAGTGTGTTTCCTGCCAGGAGAAGCCACAGGGGGTGTGGGGGCTGAGCGACTTCCAGCCTCGCCCTCACCCAGTGCCTCCTCTGGCTCCTAATGGCTCACCATATGGCTGGTGAGCCTGCAGGAAGAGGGGGAGCCCTGCTCTAAGCCTGAAGGGGCCACCCTGGAGCCCTCCCCACCTCTTTGAAGGCAGGAACAACCCCTGGGTCCAGACTCACTGGAGAAACCACTCAATCTGCCTGTAACTTCTGTGGATTCCACCTTCAAAACTGTGGCCAGATCTGACCACTCCCCCTCGCCTCCGGCTACCCCCTAATGTGGCCACACCAGCCCCTGGTCCGCTGCCTGAGCCTCCCATCTGTCGGCTCCACACTTGCCTCCTGACAGCTTTCAGAGATCAGAGGAACCGGTGAAGAGTCAGCTCCTATCACCACTTCGCACAGGACCCTCCCATGCCACCCCTGTCCTCGGAGAAGAGGCCTCGGGGCGGGGAGGGAACAGCAGGCACGCCCCCTACCTTGCGGGCCTCACTCACAGGTCTCTCCATCTCAGTGTTCACACTTCCCCACCCCAGCCCAGCAGCCTGCAGCCCAACCCAGCCTTACACAGGAGAGTGACCAGGCAGATGTGGTTCGCCCAGGGTGCCTCCCACACCAGGACCTCCCCAAAGCAAGGAGAATAAATAGGTTCCATTCTTCTCAGCCCCAACTCTAGTTGGCCGCCTGTGGCTTCCCAGAGTGTCATACTGAGAAAACACACTTGGCCGCAACCTGGCAAGAAAAGCACACCATGGTGGACCGGTGATGTCCTGGGCTAGGGAGTGGGGGGCCTGGAAGGCACATCACCTAGCTGCCATCCCTGGAGGCCCTGCAGAAGCTCTGGCGCACCCCTCTCCCAGGGAGCCCTCAGCAGCAGTGGAATGCTCTGTGCCTGCGCCGTCCCATTTGGCAGCCAGTGGCGTGTGGCTGCTGAACACTTGCGGTGACTAGTATGTTGGAGGGAGTGAATTTATTTAATTGTAGTTACTTTTAAATTACAACAGCATCACGTGGCCCTCGGTTTCCTGATTAGACACTACAGCATCAGACAAACAAATGGTCCTTTAGGTCCCACTGACACCCCAAGGCTAACGTTTCTGGGAAACCAGGCAGCGCCACCTCTTCCAGACCAACACCAGGGCCCACAGCCCACGCTGCCGGGCTGCAGAAATACCTGCGCCTCTGGCCTCTCTCATGCCCTGGCTGGAGCCAGGGAGAGTCAAGGTCCACAGGGGTGGACCTGTCAACAAGATGTCCACAAATCCACTCCAACCAGAGGCCCACAGAAAAAGCGGATGAAGGGTTCTGACCCAAGGCTGGGTTCTCACTCCCTGAAGACCAGAGGAGTGCCCACAGCAGGCACTCTGTGGGTCTGAGAGGGGCCCCTGGCCCAGAAGTGGGGAGAACAGGCTCCCTCCCCCAACATGGGAATGGCAGACAGGAAAAGCAAATAGAAAAACAGAACGCTTACCTGTTATGGACTTTCAGGTAGTATTTGCTGAGGAACTTTTTATGGCATGTGGGGCATTCAACCGGCACCGCTGTACCTTTTCTGTTCTCAGGGGGCTCGGCCGCCGGGGCTCCTGTGCCCAGGGCGGCTTCGCCAGCACAGGGCTTTCTGAGCGCGTTTGATTTCCTCCTGGTCGGCAGAGCCTCCGTCTCAGAGACACAGTCGCCATCCCTGTCGTCCTCAACTTGAACCACCACTTCCCACTAGGGCAGAGGGAGCAGGGAGGGGCCTAGTCAGCAAATTAATCAGCAGGGCTGCTAGGGGTGGGTCTACAGGGCAGCCAGCTCCATTCAGGCCCATCCCAAGGCCTGACCCCGGTACATCCGAGATGAGTCCCTGTGTCTGCACTGTTCCCTCCAGGGTCCAAGGGCAGCCAGCCTCGGAATCTTGCACTCAGAGGGCAGTGGCTCTGCCTGTGGGGAACTGGAAGTTTGGCTGGATTTCACTACCCTGGGGGACACTGTACGCCTGATGCCGCCCACTCCACCCCAAGAAGCTGGCAGCTACCGACAGCTGAGACTTGCAGAAAAGCCTGAGGCTGCAGGACACAGCCGGTTTCCTCTGTTTGGCGAAAGCCTGTTTCAAACCCATGTAACACACCTTCTACCTTGGGGGCTGGCTCATGGCAGAAAAATGTCAGTCTCTTCCCCATATGCCCACCTCCCCATTCCCAGCACCCTGGGCACAGCACCTCATTACTCCTGCCCTGCAGCTGGGCACCTTCAGTCTCAAAGGGCCTTGGGGGCACTTTGCAATCCTCAGGTTCCTTGTCCTCTGGGGCACAAAGCTTCAGGGCCTGCTTGAGTTTCCCACGCAGGAAGGAGGGGCTCTCCACCTGAGCAGGGAGGCCAAGCTGGGGCCTCTGTGGGCTGTGACTGCCACTAAGCTCTGGATCTCTGGGCACTTGACCCACAGTCCTTGAAACTTCCTCCTCCTCCAAGCCTGCCAGCTCCTTGAGGTGGCTGTTCACATCCTGGGAGGCAGGTTTCCCCGGCCCACTCTGGCCACCAGGTGTCTGTCCCACCAAAGTTTTGGGTTTGAAGCTCTGGCACAGCTCAACGGCCTCTGGTACTCGCAGCTCCCTGGCTGCCAGGAGCACCTGATCCCTGTTCCCTGATGTGAGGGCAAGATGACCAGTGTAGAAAAAGTCCAACAAGAGGCCAAAAATCTCTGCGAAGCCAGCAGGGAGGACCACACTGCCCCCTGAGCCATCCCCGTAGAGGCTCTGGAAGAAGTGGCTGCAGCAGGCAAGGACACTCCAGTGTGCCTTGAACACTAGGCCTCCCACGTCCAGGGTGGCGTCGCAATACTGGCCCTTCTCCCGCTGCTTGTTGAGCTCCTGCAGAACCCTCACACTGTGCTGGATGAAGGAGCCGTCCATGGTCTGCCTGGAGGGGAGGAAGGCATAAGTGACACTCTGGCCAGCCCAGGGAAAAGAGAGGTGACCTCTACTCAGTCACATTGACCACAACGAGGACTCAGATCGACATTAGAGTGTGCATGCTGAGACAGGAACAGATGCAAAGCCTCCCTGGGGGCGAGGGTCAGGTGAGCAGTCCACAATCGGGTTGGCCAACTGAGTGGGTGGCAGGGGTGCAAGGAGACTAGGTCGTGGGAGGCTGCAAGGCTTGGCGGGAGATAGGACAGGTTCATCAAGGGGGGCAGATGGAAGGAACAAAGTTTAGGGAAAGAGGCAGGGGATCAGCACGAACTGATCGGCCTGGCAAAGAGAGAGGACCCACGGGAGGAGAGGGCAGCGGCTGCGGACAGGTGAGCGGAACCCACGCCGCACCCACACGTCCCGAGCGGCGGTGCGAAAAGCGGCTGCGGTCAAACTCCGTCAGCGCTCAGAGCGGCGGCAGCCCTTCCCTCTCTCGCCCCGCCCTTCTCACCCGGGCCAGCCTGCCCGCGCCGACCCCGCAGGTTCCAGGTGGCGTCCACTCCACAGCCCCACCGACCAACTGCTCGGACTGTACGTGCCCAGGAGACCGCACGGAGACGCTGCCGTCGCCGCCGCCGGACGTAACGTCAGGGCGCGTCCGCCGTGACGTCAGGGAGCGCCCGCCGGGGCGGAGCAACTCGAAGGCGCAGGGCTTCCAAATGCCAGCATTGGGGGCGGGGGCCAAGAAGAGAACGGCCAATGGAGTGTGAAGTGAGCGGGGCAAACCCCCGTTCTTTCTGCCTTGGGCCTGCCTCCCGGAGTTGCCTAGCAACGCCAAGCTGGGACCCAAATCCTCATCCGGCTCCCCGCTGAGGTTCAGGCTGTGGTTTGTCCGCCGCAATGCTTTCAGGCTTGAAGAGGTAGCACGCTCCACCCTCGCCCAGTCGGGAAGCGCAGCCAAGACGTACGTCACCTCTTTATTGGTAGCCGGGAGTCTGGACTGGGCTGTTCTGTGTGCTTACATTTCCCAAGCCAAGAATGAGAAACTGAGAGGTCCCTAGGAAGGACCTTACCCTGGTAGCTCTGCTCACAGGCCAGTGAAGCTATGATGAATGGGAGCAACCAGCCCCAAAGAAAAGCCATTTGCAGCTCTCTCCCCAGCATTTGCACTAAGCAAATCCACCTTTTTGAGCTCCTGCTCTGTGTTTTCTCTGAATTGACTCCCTGGAGGACAGAAGAGTGCGTTCCCACCGGGGTAGGAAAAGGAAACCATGCGGCCCCTGGAATCCAGCTCTGAGCTGAGCCCTAGTTACCTCAGTTTGCTTTCTGATCTTGGCCTTACATCTCTGGGTGGCTTATCCTCTTCTTTTTCTGCTGCATACCTGTTAGTATATGCATTCTGGCCGTTTTGTTTCAAGGTACTAGCTATTTAGTATCTAGCTGTCTATTGGCATGGACAATCGAGGGATAGCATGGGAAGGTGCAATGGGAATATAGCTATGTCCATTTGGATAGAGAGGTTAAATTTAGGATAAGACTGCATCTGTAGGAGTTGGCTGGGAGCTGTCTAATAAAGGGCAAGGTTGGCCTGAGGCTTTCAACTGGTTGTTTACTTTTTGCTTAATCAGAATGGTCTGGGCGAATGTCCTCCAACCTGTACCTACCTGGCAGCAAAGTGACTGGGGCCCTGGTTCTGGGGTCAGGTGTGTATACGTGTAGCCCCAGGGATGTCCCTTCACCTGCTATGCAGTTGTTTGCCCACTCACTTGGGCTCTCACCACTCTTGTTGAGGAAGATCCTGGCTTCACAGGGCATACACTCGAAGCAACAGTGGTGGAAGCCCACAATCACTCACTGGCACCCTTCCAGAGAGTCACTGGAGCACAAAGACATAGACACCTGCAAGAAGCCATACTTGTTCTGTGACTGCATGGAGGATCCCATGTCAAGAGATACTCACAGGTGGAACGGAAAACAGAATCTGTGCATCCACACCCCTGGTCACTCACAGGGCCAGGCCTCTGTTTGTGTGAACCAACAGCCCCTGGGCATCTGTCTCGTAGCCTGTGGAGTTTCCCTGGCAGGGCTGGGTAGAGCCATGGCGGCCTGGAACCTGGGAGCCCCTTCTGCCCATGTAAGCTGTGTCAGCATCACCCCAAGCCCCAGGCCACCCCTAAGGCAAGCACTGGTGAGTACACATCCTCATTCCTTGGCTGTCCTTTCCACGCCACTGGGTTTGGTCTTATATATGTCCACCCACACTGGAGACCACGTGGAGGAGTCAGCGACCTTGTGAAAGTCCACTTGGGGCCACTCCAGTCCAAGGCAGTTACGTGGTAGCTGCTGAGGGGGTGCAATGACAATTTTAGGACATTGTCATTAAGTGTCACAGTGTCCTTGTGCAGAGGGAAATTCACCTTGCAGATCTACTCCGGAGGCTAAAGTAGAAAGTGACGGTGGCGTGACCACGATGACAAAGACTGCTCCTCCTTGACCCTCCTTGACCCTCCCAGACCCTGACAGCTGAGGAAGCAAGTGCCTGGGGCCTGGCTGGTCTCCTGTCTGGCGGCTCCAGCCTGCCTGGAAGTTCTAGGGTGCCCACTGACCCTTCAGTCAGCCTCCTGACTGAGAGGAGGCCTCCAACAAAGGACCCTTTCACAGGGATTTCTAGCCCTGATTCCAGGGCTAAAAATGGGGCCCAGGCTCAGAGAAGAAAGGTCTAAGAGACAGGGTCAGCTTTCTACTTGGTCACCTTTGTCCCCCCACCCCCAGCACTTAGGCTGGCCAAGGAGTAGCCCCCTGCTTCCCTTAGGAAAGCACCCTGATATGGGCGCCAGGGGCTGGGCAGCCTCACCTGCCAGGGATGGACTCAGTCTCTGGAACAGGCCTTGGAGGCACAGCCCAGGGGCTGGTGGAGGCCATGGGCCACCATGACAGCCCCATGTAAGTTGTAGGCGGAGCTCACAGAGAATACTCAGAGAGAGCATGGGCATCTTCTGTGCCGTGAAAGCCCAGCACTCTGCAACACTGGTTGCTACTGCCCCAGGAGCCCCTGAGGCATGGCTTCTGGGCTCCGTTATCTGTCAAACTCCTTCAGGCCAGGGAAGAGCCTCGGCCAGAGGGCCACACCCAGCACTGTGCTGGTGCCCCTGATCCCAGGCGCTTTGATGTGTGTGGAGATGCCCAGTTTCCTGGGGCAACCCCCACCTTGGCCGTGAGGGTGGCCAGCACCAGGGACTCAGAGAACAGTCTGTCCAGCTGCCTATTGGAGAAAAGGACCATGACAGAGGTCCTCACTCAGGCCAGGCAGAGGGTCATGCTCTACGTCTTCTGGTCAACTGGCTGGGCAGAGAAGGGCACAATGGCCTTGAAGGTGAGGCAGGTGCTCTGTTGGGTGTCCTGGCCCTCGAGCACCTGCACCCCCAGCTGCCTGTAGTTACTGTCGCTGCTCACCAGTGAGATACAGACCCACTCAAAACTGTAGCAGCAGCACCATGATCTCTACCTGGTGCGTGTGACTGAGAATGATGTGCAGAAAAGAGGGTACTGTCCCCTCCCGTTCATCCTCATGCCTGTGGCCTCACACCTGATCTGCAGGGGTTCAGTTCGGCAAGTTCTATGGCACCACACTTGACTGAGGGCCCCCAGTGCCCTGTGCTTGGCGTGGAGACCAGGATGGAGACAGGTTCCCACCCTGTTTCTCAAAGACAGCACTGCTTGACATATGAGGCTGACAAGTTATATATGGAAAAGGGGGCAGGCCTCAGGGGAGGCTTTTGGGACAGGAATGGGACTCTGCCTGGTGGACAAAGAGGAGGGGTCATGCGTGCTGAGCAGAGGGAGCAAAACCTGCCCAGGGAGCGAAATGGGGTAGTCTGTCCGCGGCCCTATAGGAGCTTCCACCGGGCTGGCAGGTCTGATTCCAGGGAGAGGAAAGCATGAGTAGGCATGTCCAGTCAGGGCAGGAGGCCTCAGCTGTCACCATGGCGAGCCTCTAGGGTTTAGGTGGAGAAGTGACGTGTTCAGACTTGTGCTTCAGGAATGTGTCTCTGAATTCAGTGAGGAACATGTTAGAAAAGGCTCAAGACCAAGTCAGGAAGAACTCCTGGGAGGCTGATGGAATCGTCCAGAAGAGGGAGGGTGGTGGTGTGAGTTACAGCCGTGGCAATGGTGATGGGGAAGAGGGATGAACCCGGTAGTGTTTAGAAGGTAAAGGCCAAGGCCATGGTGACAGCTAATAACGAGGGGCAGAAGTCTCAAAGGAGAATGGGTTTTCCCAGGTGCATGGAGGCAGGAAGATGGGGGAAGCAGCCCTTACAGAGGATGAACACTGGGCCAGGGATCCCCAGGGACAGGGACCTCTGTGATGTGACTGAGAAGCTGTGGCCGCCCAGGAGATCAGAGGCCAGACTGTGCACCTGCCCCAGCACACGCTGGACTTCAGAAGGGGGGAAGGGCAAACTGCTGGGGCCCCTGCTCAACCAGGGGGCACCGGAGGGGCTCAGCGGGGTTGCAGTAGTGGCAGTGTGGGAGGTGGCGTCAGACCCAGCCGCCACCACGGCTGTGGGGGAATAGTGGGAATGGTGTCCTAGGATTCCTCTGTAGGGTGTCCCCAGTGGGGAGAGCATGTTCAGAGTGGCATACACGTTGGCTGACTCTGAGCACACACATCGGACAGCTCACACCCCAGAGTGACACTGGACAGCAGGCCCTGGAGTTGTTTATCTCCTCAACGCCAAAGCACATGGCCCAGAAAAAGCGGCAGCCATGGCGGCTGAAGCTGTTGGGTCTGAAGGGAAAGCCAAGGCAAGGGTTGAGAGGAGTCCCGGGCCTGGGAGATAGAAAGGAATCCCTGAGGTTATCCATCCAGTCCCCTACAACCGTGACCTCTGTGGGCTTTGTGGCATGCGTAGAGTTCTGAAAACAGGCCTTCGGAATGGTGGAGAACAGCCTGGAAGAAATGCACACGCCATGCCCCTCCTGGAAAAGCGTGTTAGCATTGGAAGGACCTGGCCCGTAGCTCAGCTGGGCAGAGCATTGTCCCGGTGCGCCAAGGCTGCGGGCTCCAGTCCTGATCAGGGCCCCTAGAAGAATCAACCAGGGAATACATGGAACAATGAATCGATGCTTCTCTCTCTCTTCCTTCCCCTCTCTCTCTCAAATGAGTAAATTAGAAAAAGTGGAGAGGGAGGTATAAGAGGACTAAATGGTAATGGAAAAAATCAATTAAACACAAGGCTCACAAAGTCATGTAGCAGAGAAGCCTGCTGTATTCATTGGGCTTCTCCAGAAAAACAGCACCAATGGGACGTATGGAGAGAGGGTTACCTTATGGAATTGGCTCGCATGATGGTGGGGGCTGGCAAGTCCAAAGTTTGCAGGGAAGGCTGGAAACTCCCACGCTGATGTTGTATTTCGAGTCCAAAGGCTGAATCCCTTCCTTTTCCGCGGACTTTAGTCTTTTCTCTTACGGTCTTCAACTGTACTCAGTCTATTGATTTAAATGTGAACCACGTCTAGAAATGCCTTCACAGCGATACCCACGGCTGTGGGATCAAACAGCTGGGCACCCTACCAGCCCAGCCGACACAGAACACTAACCATCACACCTGCCTAACACTGTTTAACACACGCTTCCCACCAGGATACCCGCACATGCGACGAGAGCCTTGTTTCTCGTGGCCTATTTGGGAATTGCTGGACGGACCCCGATGGGGACGGGACTCAGTCCTGCCCAAAGAGTGTGCTAGCCTGGTCTGCTTTTCAGCCTCTTTGATTTTCTGAAGGGCTTTCCGTCATTTCTGTCACTCCTGCCAGAAGTCATGTGGAAGCAGCGCAGCGACTCCTGCTCCTGACAGCCCTTCAGTCATCTGAAGTCAGTTTTTGTCTCTCTCCCCTGTCCCCTACATCTTCTCTTCCCAGGCTCTACCGGTAGCTCTTTGGACCAGTACCCTTGGGCCAGAACCTTCCAGAACTTCCTCCTGGGCCGGCTGTCAGGGGTGCTTCATGTTTAGGGCATCCTGCTGCCAAGCGCTGGTAGCACCCCCCAGCCCCCTGTGATTTGCACAGACTCTAAGCAACTATCTTTTCCACCAGAAAAGCAACTGTTCGCCTCTGCCTGGGCTGTGGGCGTAATGAAGGCACCAACCTAGTTTAGGTTCGTTAAGCTCCTGAAGCATCTCCTGTCGTGAGTGTCCACTTCCCTCCCCGAGGAGAACCTCACTTGTCCTCTGGGAGAGCGAGGGGTCTGGAAGTGGGGAGAAGATGGCAAAGTGGAGAGGCTGCACTTGCTTTAGCCCTGCTGTCTAATTACATCACAAAGCCAGGAGGTCGCTGCAAGGGAATTTTAACACAAAGCACTCTACTAGCCAGGACAAAAGGATGAATTACGGAGTGGAAACTGGCCACAGTGCCTGGGAAGGCCCAGGCAGGTCAGGACTGGAGGGAGTTCAAGTGGCCACCCCAGAGACAGAACCAGCAAGATCCTGGCTGAGGAGGGCAGGAGAGGACCCTGGAGGCACAAGTTCCACTAAGTGACAGTTCTGCTGAGCCTTCACCGCCCTGACACAGTGGGTCACTATGGGTCTGTGTCTCCCCTGGAGACAGTCAATGTGGAGAGAGAACAGGCCTGCACCAAGGTAATCCTCCAGCAGGCTGAGGTCAGGGGCAGCTGAAAGCCCAGCAGCAGGAAAGGGGAAGCTGCAGGACAGCCAGGTGAGCCACCCCAGTGACATGCTGGCCAGACATTCCTGGGCCCACATGGCAGAGCCTGACCCTCTGAACAGGTCGGCCACATAGAAACAAATGGGACTGGAACCCAGGTGTCATTGGCACCAGGCTGTCTGCCCTGGCTTCCAGCCAGTGGTCGTACTCAGGAACTGGGCTGGGTGATACAGACCTGGCAGCACTCACTGGCTCCTCTGGACCCTGTGGGTTCTGGTCCGGCCCTTGTGCCTCACCTGGCTCAGGCAGGGAGCCCTTGCATTTTGGGGGACTGGGGTGGGTGCAGAGGGAGGCAGGGATACAGCTTCTCTAGGGAGCCTGAGGGTCAGGGTGTGGAGGGTTGTTATCTGGAGCTTTTGTCACAGGTGGGGGCACAAGTACCCAGGTTCTTAGGGATCGAAGACAAAGAATTGAACCAAACACAGAGTTTACAGCAGAAAGAGAGAGAGCAGGTTTATTACGCAATAGTACACTCCACAGAATATGGAGCAGGCCAACTTCGAGCAGAGATTGGCCTCAGCAGCTGGAGGGATTCTATTCTGATAGGGTGGATATTTTCTGGCTAGTTTTGGCGGAGTTTTATTGTGCATAGACAAGGAGTTACATTAACGCTACTGCGCATGTCGTCTCCCATGTTTTTCCTTGATTAGCCAACCGGGAAGGGGGGTCCCACAATGTTAATTTATTATAATAATATTATAATGAAGCAGGAGTCGGTAGCATCTTCTAGGCAGGTGCACTAGTGATTCAGCGCTTTCCCAGAAATCGGGAACAACCAGTCTGAGGACAGGGTCTCTGTTCTAATCAAGGTCCTTTATCTTAGCCCTGGGGCACCTCCGGAGTTTCCTCCTTCCTGAATATTTCATGCCTCACTGCCAGTTTTAGAACCTTTCACGTGCGCCTCGGTTTACAAAATGAAACTTGTCTTTGAGTTGACCTCTCTTCCCCCTAGTCCTCAGTTTTCTTACGGGGAACTTCCGAGGTTTTGGCCTTGTTATCCAGGGTTGCCCCCTTCAACCCAAAGACAAATGAATGCAAACAGAGGGTATGCAAGTACCCGGAATTTGTTTAAACTGCCAGTCCTGGAGCTTTTGTTTGCAGGAAAAAAAAAAAAAATTATCCCAGCTGGATGGATTTCCGGAGAGGTGGCCCGGGACTCGGGATTGTGGATCTGACTGTCACTCTCCAGGCGCCTGGGTGGGCTTTTGCATAATGTAAATACAGGCCGTAATGTGGGATCGCCGGGTCGGTGGTCGCCGAAATGCCAACCCCAGAGACCCCGCAGGACCGCGGGAGCCTTGGAGGTCACAGCCGCGGCTCGAGGGCGCCGCGGGGACTGTCCGCAGCCAGCGCCCGCGTTGCCCCGGGCGCCCGCGATTCCCAGGCCTCACCTTCCGGTCGATAGACCAGCCGCGGGGCGGAGCGACGAGATCTCGCGAGACTCCTGGGCCGCCCGCGCCGGCGCCCAGCATGGCGGATTCGTCGCAGCTGCAGAGGAGGGGTCCGTTTCGCTCCACGTGGGCGCGAGCCCGCAAGACCCGGCCCCAGCTCATCCTCAGCCGCCGGCCGCGTCGCCGGCTCCGGATTCTGCGCTGGTGCGGCCGGAGGCGCCTGCGGCGGCGGCTGCTGCAGGCCCAGGCGGCCGGTGCGGACTGGCGGGCGGGCACCTGCCTGGTGTCGCGTGCGGCGGCGGCCCCGAGGCCCAAGACCTCAGCCCCCAGCCGGGCCCCCAGCCCAGCCCCCAGCCCGGCCTCGGACGAGGAACCTGCCGCAAGTGTCCCCGCGCCCCTCCCAATTCCCCCACTGCGGCCCTCCGGTCCGGGCCGTGCATTGCTGCTGCTGCCGCGGAATCAGGTGAGTCGCACCAGGAGAGCGGGGACGCAGCCCCGGGGGCCGCAGGCCGAGAGAACACCGTGTCCCCTCTGCGGATTCTCCGGCCTCCATTCCTCCTGGCGGCGGTGCTGAGCAGGGGGTAAGAAGGTCTCTGCCGAGGCTGATCGAGACCTTCAGAGCATAAAGGGGCTGTAATGGTTAATGGTTATTATTAATAAAAGGGTGCTTAGTAATGCCAGTCTCTGCGTGTTCTAAGTGTTTGGGTATATGAGTACATTCAGTACTCCCAGCTCACGTAGAGTCATTACCGCTATGACTATGAATGTTTACAGAGGAAGGAACTAAGGTTTAGTTTAGGTAACTTGCCAAAGGGAACACAGTAGAGGCAGAGCCAGGATCCGAACCCAGGCAGCCTGGTTGTAGCCCCCGCCCCGTTCCCCTCTCTGGCTCTTCTCTTGGACTCTGGTCTGGGAGGTCCCCTTCCAGTGCAAGAGGAAAGTGAAAAAACCCACCAACGCGGAGAGTTGGCAGGCATTGTGCCTTTTAAAGGCAAGAGCCAGGAGGACAGAAGAGCAGAGGTCATGGGACGCCCTTGTTATCTATGCGTCCGTATTCACCAAACCGCAGGGGTAGCTGCCACGGGGTATGACCTTAGGTCCAAAACGTTGAGTGCATGATAGTCACCTACTACAGTGTATTCTGTTACTTAGAAATGTGCCACCTTTTGATATGTGAATAGCAATTAAGGTTTCAGAGAACTTCAGTCATTGGTAACAGAGTCTGTAATGTTATTTTTTCCTTTCTTTTTTCTTTCCCTGCTAGGGTTTTACCTTCAGTGGGATCTGTCGTGTGACTTGCCTTTATGGCCAGGTGCAGGTGTTGGGTTTTACCATCGGCCAAGGCCAGCCTTCCCGAGATGTCTTCTCCACCTACACCCACTCTCGCCTCACTATCAATGCAGCTCACTACTCGATGCCGGAGAAAAGCAAGAAGGAGATGAAAAGGGAAGCCCGAACCTTGCTCAGAGCTCATCTCAACCGGGGTAAGGAGAAGCACTGGGTCATTTACTGAGGGGGTACCCTGACAAGGCTGATAGCTTTTAGACGTGCACCTCGGCCAGGGCGTTGACGCTTTCCTGTCTGTAAGCCCTCACCGGAGTCCGAGAGTGAGGCTCTTGTTTTCGCCGTTTCACAGATGAGAAGGGTTGCCCAAGGCCACACAGCTAGTAGGTGGCAAACCTGGCTTGCCTTCTCAGCCCAGGTGTGTTCCCGTTATACAGTGTGGCGTCCTGAAAAAGACTCACGCATAGTTCCTGCCCTCAGAGAATTTACAGCTTAGCCCAGGAAGTGGCAGTCTGAAAGGCACAGAGTCCAGCGGAATTCCTGTTCCTCCGAAATAGTAAGACGGCTGAGTTTTCTCTTTACAGATGACAGAAGTTGGCTGATGAAGAATTTCTCTCCTCTGTGCTCCATCGTGATGCTAGAAAGCCTGAAAACCTCCACTGTAAACTTCATAACCAGCCATCCAGGGTTATCTTACATTTTCCTGCAGGAGGTAAACCAGTTTTCATTCAGAGTTTTACCGATTACTTTCACCAAAACAGTCACATTAAATGACTGTAGGGCTGGGGCGTCAAACTCACTGTCACCGGGGGCCACATCAGCCTCGTGGTTGCCTTCAAAGGGCCGAATGGAACTTTAGGACTGGGTAAATATAACTTCTCCTTACCTAGGGGGGCAGGAAGCTCGGTGCTGCCGCCCACCCGGTAGAAACAAGGTGGAGGGCCGGATTTGGCCCCCTGGGCCAAGTGTTTGCCACCTGTGATGTAGAGTGTTCCTTTCAAAGATCTGTCTGATTATGCTGTAGGCCATGCGGGTTGTGAGACGTGTGCAGTAAAGGTAATCAGTACAGAAAGGTATTTCATAAGAAATGTTCCCCTCCCCCCTTAGCTTCATTCCCCACAAAAGCCATCATTTTGTACTGGAGTTGAGGAAATGCTTTTTGGCATTTTTGTAAATGGCTTTCTTTGTATCTTGGTTTATTAACTTGAGACAGTGCACGTTTTTTCTAAACTGGGAATGAGTAATTTCAATGCATTTCTACTTTCGTCCATTTCTTTTCTTACCTGTATATTCTGCTGGCCATGTTTCTAATTTCCTAAAATCAAGTTGTTACTATAATGGCCTCCTGTGAGCCAGTAAATTGAATCTGACCCGTAGGATTATTGGACAGACTGGACAGTGAGGTATGAGGAAGAATCAGGGACTAACTAGGCTTTTTGGGCTGAACCCCTGGGTGCTTGGAGCTGCCATTTACTGAGATCGGGCAGCTGTAGGAGGGGCTGTAGATGTGTCGACTTTGCGACTCCTGTTAGATGTGGAGTCTGGAGTTGGAGAAGAGGTTGGAAATGTATGGAGCTTTCAGCAGAAGAGGGTTCCAAAGGCCTCCAGGGGAGATAATAACAGCAAGTGAGTTGATAGAGTTAAAAAGGGGAAGCTTCTGGGTGTGAGCCCGAGTCACTAACAAGACCTGGGCTCCAGGAGCCAGAGGCGGTGTGGGCGCTGATGTGGAAATGGAGGGCCTGCTCCATTGTTTTCTAGAATCCAGAATTGCTGCTAGGAAGTCTTAATGCCAGGCGGGTCTCATGATGACTTTGTCCTTGGGACTGATGAGTTGTGATTCTGGAGTGATCTTGGAGGAGTCTCTTCCTCGATCCCCTTCCCACAGTGGCCTTGTCCTGTCCAAGCCCCACCTGCTTCCCCTGGGACTGGGCTCTTCCATCCCCCAGGTCGCTTTCCCACGGTTTCCTGGCACTTCTGCTAGAATGCATTGGACTTCGTAGACCTGCCTTGCACATCTTTTCGTCTCTGTCTGCATAAATCTTTGTCTTTTTGCTTTGTTTGGGGCATTGCCTTGACTTTCTTCCAGATCACCAGCCTGCTCTGCGGCTGGTCTTCCGTTGCATTTTTCTTCTGGCGCTCACTTTTAAATTCCCACACGTTTTCTTTTTCTGGGGAGTGTCCTGCACAGGAAGTAGCGTCAGCCATGAAAATAGACGTGGGGTGACTTTAGGAAGAGGGGCGACAGGCCTTACTTCCTGAACGGCTGGATTTAGGGTTGAGGAAGCGGGGGAGGGGGTCAAATTTACCTTTGGTGGCTCACAGCTGCATGAGGTGAGTTAACTCAGAGCTGAAGGAAGAAAGGTGCATTTGTTTGCACCTTCTCTAAACACGTGACATTGTTCATTTCAGAGTCCCACTTTCCAGATTAACGCTGAGTATTTCGCCTTGAGGTCCGTCGGCATTAGAAAAGAGAAGAAAAAAACCGGCCTGCGTCTAACCGAGAGTGTCCTCTCAGCCCTGGAAGAGTTAGTTAACGTCTCTTGTGGTGAGTGGCACGTTGATAAATCCGAGTGTTTTCCACCAGAGCCTCAGTGGTTCCTGTGTGTGACTGGAGTCCTGAAGCAGGTGGCTCATTCTGGGGTCAATGTTTGTTTCGCCTCCAGAGGAAGTAGATGGCTGCCCTGTCATTCTGGTTTGTGGATCGCAGGATGTTGGGAAGTCAACATTTAACAGATACCTGATTAACCAGCTGTTGAACAGGTAAGAGTGTTTCTTGTTTGTTGCCAGATTCGGGGCATAAAGTAGTTTCGATTTAGGAATCGGTATAGGAGTGCCCCGACTTCTGGGGAGAGGTTCTTTACAGCTCTGGACCGGGTGCTCATCTGAGTGATGGCACCCACCATTTCACCGTGTCCTGGAGGGAGGTGACAGCGTCTCAGGGTGCACTGGCCTTGCCTGCCAGTGAGCCTGTGGGAGCCGTTCGGTCTCAGAATCTGTATTTGTCCACGTCCAGAGATTCAGAGGAGGGACACGTTCTTCTGGTTTTGTTTCTGTTTCTTTAAAGATTTTATTTATTTTTAGGAGTGGGAGGGGAGGGAGAAGGAGAGGGAGAGAAACATAGATGTGCGAGAGGTACATCGATTGGTTGTCTCTTGCACACCCCCAGCTGGGGAACCGGCCCACAACCCGGGCATGTGCCCTGACTGGGAATCGAACTGGCGACCTTTCGGTTCTCAGTCCGTCACTCAGTCCACTGAGCCACACCAGCCAGTGCTGTGCTGTGTTTTAAAGGTCAAGTTTTAGGAAAGACCAAGTTGTACCATATTACAGATGGACACTGTGACCCCATCACATGTTCTGTTTATGCTTTTTATAAAAATAAATAAATTTATTTATTTATTTATTAAGATTGTATTTATTTATTTTTAGAGTGAGGGGAAGAGAAGGAGAAAGAAAGGGAGAGAAACATCAGTGTGTGGTTGCCCCTCACACGCCCCCCACTGGGGACCTGGCCCACAACCCAGGCATGTGCCCTGACTGGGAATCGAACTGGCGACCCTCTGGTTCACAGGCCATGCTCGGCCCACTGAGCCAGGCTATGCTTTTTTTAAAAAATATGGATTAAGCATTCCACTGAAAAGCCGACCTAGGGAGGCTCGTGACTGTGTCACATAAAATCTCTAAGACCTGCTGAATACTTTTCAACATAAGAAAGCTAGCTGAGGTGTCTCTTTTACGTTTTAGTATCCCCTGCGTTGACTATTTGGAATGTGATCTGGGACAGACGGAATTTACTCCTCCGGGTTGCATTTCTTTACTTAACATTACAGAACCAGTTCTAGGTACGTATCACGTATTCCTTACATGTCGTGGTGTTAAAAGTGCGAGAGTAATGACATTTAACAAAAAACTCAAGAAAATATATAAAAATATAAAAATAAATGTGAACGTCCCCCTGCCAAACTCATGGTCCTCCCGTAACTGTCTCTCCAGCCTCCAAACGCTAGAACCAAACTCTGACACTCTCCAGGGTTCCGCTTCAGTAGCTGGAACTATGATTCACTTTGTTGTATGTGAATCGGAAACACCTTCCTTTAGTATTTACATCTTAGTGAGGCCTATACAATGATCTAAACTGGGAAATTAACATTGGCACAATACTATTAACTAAGCTATAGATTTTAAAAAATTTTTAGAGAGAGGGATATGTGAGAGATACATTGATTGGTTGCCTCTCTCATGCCCTCAACTGGGGTCCTGGCCCACAGCCCAGGCATGTGCCCTGACTGGGAATTGAACCGGCGACCTTTTGGTTCACAGGCTGGTGCTCAGTCCACTGAGCCACACCAGCCAGGGCTAAGCTATAGATTTCATTCAGAATTAACCAGTTATCCTGCTAATATCCTTTTCGTGGTTCACAATCCAGACCAGAACCCCACGTTGCTTTTTTCTTTATGGGAAAGTACACACGACATAATGTCATTGGAACCACCCATGTGCGTGCGGCTTACAGCCGAGTGGCACTGAGTATGCTCACCGCGTCGTGTGACCGCTGTGCACACCCAAAACGTGTCCGCTGTCCTGAGCCGAGATGCCTTTTGGCACGCCCATCTGCAGGGCCCACATCGTGCCCCCCGCGGCTGCCTGGAACTGGGGTGTGCAGGCACTGGGGATAGATGCTGTCTTCTCCCGGGCGCACGTGCATGTGGTGAAGCCTGCCGCTTCTCTTGGCTGTCCCCAGTCTGCCGGCAGCATCACTCTCCTTCTTTGGGGTCAAATAAGGGCTGGCGGGACACGAACACTGCGTACCATGACGGTCAGCTTGAAAACTAAGTGACTGCCGGGCGGGGCCCTGGACAGCGTGGGTACGCTGGGCACAAAGGGGCGATTCGAGGGTTGGGTGAGGTTTTGTCACGTCGCTCGGGACAGCGTGCGCTTTAAACTTACGGATTGTTTATTTCTGGAGTTTTTTGCCAGATATTTGCAGCCTGTGGTTGACCGTGGGTAGCTGAAACCGCACAAAGTGAAACCACAGATGGGGGGGTCTGTCGGTCCGCAGTGACTCCCACCCCGCTCCCCCTCTAGCCCCTAGGAACCTCTGTTGAACTTTCTGTGCCTATGAAGTTGCCTATTCTAGGTGCCTGGTGTGAGTGAAACCTACAGTACTTGTCCTGAGTGTAGCGTAGCACCTGTCAAAGGTTAGCGGTGGGATGCTATCCCATGGTATGTACGCATCACCCTCTGTTTACCCACTCAGCTGCCCGTGGGCCCTCCGCTTGTTTCTCCTCTGGCTGTTTTGAGTGGTGTCCCCTGAGCGCTGATGTGTAAGAATCTGTTCAAGTCCCTGCTTTCGTTCTTTTGGACTTGATTGGCCGGGGCGGTTGGTGGTTCCATGTCTGACCTTTTGAGAAGCCACCAGCTGCTCTTCACAATGACCACACGATTTTACATCTCCACCAGCAACGCGCGGGCTTCCAGGCCTCAGCCATACGGTCCCCTCGACTGTAGCCGTCTGCCTGGATGCGAAGTCCGGTCTCGTTGTGGTTCTGAGTTGCATTTTTCTAATGACCGATGATGGACGTCTTTTCACGTGCTGGCTGGCCATTGGTTGGTCTGCTTTGGAGAAATACCTATTCAAGTCCGTTGCTCATCTTTGAATTGGGTTGTTTTCATTGCGTTTTAGTAGTTCTTTATTCTGGATATTAATTCTTTATCAGATATGACTTGCAAATATTTTCTCTTATTCTATAGGTTGTCTTTTCATTTTCTTGATATCCTTTGATGCACAAACACTGTTGATTTTTATGAAGTCAATTTATCTATTTTTTCCTTTATTGCTTATCCTATTGGTGACATATCTTCAAAGTCGTTGCCAAGTCCAGTGTCATAAAGATTTTCTGCAATATTTTCTTCTAAAGGTTTTGTGAGTTTCAGCTTGAACATCAGGTCTTTGATCCCTAGCTCCCACCGCCCCCCAGCAGAGAGAAAGGTTTACTTGTCAGGCAGCCAGACAGACAAGGAGACCACAGAGGAAGCTTAAATCAGCCTCCCTGGCCCAGGATTCCAGGTCAGTTCCAGGAACAAGCATGCGGAAGTGGTGGGGCACGTTTTATTAATAATTTAATGAGAGGAACTTGGTCATTTATGAAAGGGGGCTTCAGCACCAGATCTTCCTGGACTTGGACCCTCTGTTTCCGAAAGGGCTCTGGTGGCAAGTCCCCATCTTGTGTCAGTTCCGTGGTTCCATGGAGGGGTGGGGGGGATGCTTTGGTTGCGGATAGAGCTGGAGGTCAGAGTCCTCTCCTCTGTGCATGCTTTGGCCACGTGACTTGTGGTTTGTGTCTGTTGTCGCTGATTTGATCCACTCTGAGTAAATTTTTTCTGTACAATAAAAAGGCTCCAACTTCATTCTCGTACATGGGGGTGCCCAGTTTTCCAGTTCCTGTTTGTTGAAAAGACTCCTTTCCTCATTGAGTGGTCTTAACACCTTTGTTGCAAGTCATTTGAGCAGACCCGCAAGGCTCTTTCCCTGGGCTCTGTTCTGTCCGTGCTCCAGCGCTGCACTCACCTCATGACCATAGCTTTGTGGTAGGTTCCAAGTTGGGCAGCGTGAGTCCTCCAACTTCATCCTTTTTCAGGATTGTTGTGGCCCTGGCCACGTAGCTCAGTTGGCTAGAGTGTCGTCCCAATACGCCAAGGTTGCGGGTTCGATCCTCACCAGGGCACACATGGGGATCAACAAGTGAGCGCATGAATGGCTGGGTGGGACAGCAAATCGATGTCTCTCTCTCTACCCCTTCCCTTCCTTTCTCTAAAGTCAACAAATAAAATTATAAAAAATTGAAAAAGAGCGACACCGTGTTGGCCTTTTGGGACCCCTTGCCGTTTTGTTTCCATTTGAGAACTGGCTTGTCCATTGCTGTGGAAGAGGCTGTTGACAGCATCGATGGGGACTGTGCTGAACCTGTGGGCCACCGTGGGTGGTACTGGCACCCCAGCACTGTCTTCCTGTCCACGGACACAGGGCTCTTTCCGGTTGCTCATGTCCACTTCAGTTTAAACCGTATTTTGTGGTTTAAGTCTTTCACCTCCTTGGTCAGGTATATTTCTGAGGATTTAATCATGTCAGCTGTTACAATAAATGGAATTCCGTTCCAGATTGTGCATTGCTGGTGTATAGAAACAGTTGATTGTCTGTGTGTTGATGTTAATCCCTGAAACTTTGCTGAATTCCTTAATTCTAGTAGCTTTCCAGCAAATTCTTTGGGATTTTCCATATATAAGATCATGTCACCTGCGAACAGAGATAGTTTTATTTCTTCCTTTTTAATTTGGGTGCCTTTTTTTTTCTTGTTTAATAGCTCTGGCTAGGACCTCTAGTACAATGTTGAATAGAAGGAAACATCCTTTTCTTGTTCCTGATCTTAGAGGGAACCATCCAGTCTCTCGCCCTTAAGTGTGATGTTAGCTGTGGGTTTTCCTGGTGTCTTTTTCTCAGGTTGAAGAAGTTGGGCTTCTGTTCCTAGATTGTGGAGTGGTTTTATCACGAGAGGGTGTTGGACTTTGTGTCGTTGAGATAATTGTGATTTTTGTTCAGTTGACTTTTGAAAGAAGCAAGTGGTATTACGTTAGGTTGCTAGCTCTGTTAGGGATTTAATAGACTGTGAAGAAGAGTTCTTAAAACATTTGCACCGTATTAACAGCTTGATCAAAACATAATTGTTCAGGCTTAGCTCTCTGACTGGTTTCCTTGCCCCACCTCACCTTTTTTCATGCTCTCTAACCCTTTTAGTGTTTTCCCTTTTTTTAAGCCCTTAATATTTCGATAGGTGATTCTCCAAACAAGGACACTGCTGCGTCATCATAACACAACTCCAAGATCGGGGCAGCAGGAACGCTGCTACAGTGCTGCCCTCACACTTGGCCCGTCGTCCCCTCCTCTGGATAGGCTCAGTGTGTCGTCAGAAGTCTTTCGTCCCCTTCAGTCTGGGACAGCTGCTCCGGCTTTTCTTTTGTGACCCTCACAGTTTTGAAGGGCACAGTCACAGAACGTCTCGTGATTAGATTTAGAAGGGGTGCTGTGTTCCCAAGGCACACCCCCCCCCAACCCCCCCCCAACATGCTGTCCCTAAGGATTAGCTCAGGTGCCTCGGTCAAGGTGTGTTTGCCAGGGTGCTCCACTCCGGCCGGAGCCAGGGGTGTGTTTCTAGGCACGTGGCTTCTAGCCCTCCTCGGTGGACACATCCCCTTGGTAGGCAGAGCCAGGAAACACAGGCCTGTTTAAACCCTCACACGTCGTGTGTGTGTGTGTGTGTGTGTGTGTGTGTGTGCATACACACCTATATCTCTCCTGTTTACTGAGAAGCCTGAGTTGGCACCGTTGTTCCAGTTCCACTCTGACACCCAGGTGACTCTAGTCGGCTGTGCCCTTTCCACACTGACAGGTTTCCTCTCTGATGACAGAACTCTGGCTACGGTTACTCTCCAGATGTTTACGTAGTTGCTCAGTCCTGCTGTATTTGTCCCCCCTTGACAATGCAGGCCGCCCTCTCAGCTGTGGGCCGCACCCTGCGAGGAGTCTCACTAGCTCTGTCTCGAGTGGCCCTGCACCGACCACATGGACCAAGACCCTCGCCCTGCCAACCATGTTGTCACTTGCCTGGTCCTGGCCTGGTCCCGGTCCCGGTCACCTGCCTGCTGAGGGTTCGCGCCTGGGTCCAGCCACAGGAGACAAAGAGAGGCCTGGGCTGAACAGACTGGTTCGTTAGGGAGTGAGCTCCAGAGGTGCCTGAGGCGCCTGAGTTTAAGCCCGAGTGGCATCTGCCAGCTGTGTGACCTTGGCCAAGTCACTCCCTCTCAATTGCTTGCCTGTGCAAATGAGGACAATGAATGAATAATACTACATACCTCGTAGGGTTTTTATGAAAACCACAGGCTGTGTAACATACCTGGAACATAGTGCTGTGCTCCTCCAGGCGATTGCTGCTGTCACTAATCACCCCTCACCAGAACGTGAGCCCTAAAAGGAGACGCTTGTTGTGTTCGCAGATGTGCCCAGCATGTGATAGGTGCTCCGTAAGCGTTTGTTGAGTGAACGGCCTTACTAGGACAGAACTGGAGCTAACTGCGCAGGCAGAAGTGAGCCCGTCTAATTAAATTGAAAGTTCAGCGTTCCGCCAGCGGCGGCACCTCTGTTCCTGGCGGTGGGGTGGTCTCAGATCTCCCAGGACTCTGTCACTGAGGATGGCTGACCTTGCCACCTTTTGAGTAGTCATGGGTTCATCACTCTTATCTCTGTCTACTTAGGACCCCCTTTCACCCACCAGAGGACACCTCAGAAAATGGTATACTTTGGGAAGTCTACGTGTAAAAACAGCTATGAGAATTACATAGAGATAATAAAGTATGTGTTCAGCTCCTACAAGAGAGAGTCCCCTCTTATCATCAACACCATGGGCTGGGTGACAGGTAAGCCCACAGGGGCACGTCTGGCGGGAAAGGATGGGCGGTGGGACGAAGAGTAAGTTTTCGGCTTTTAGGCATTATGGCTGGAGCCCAGCTTTTAGGAGAGTCTCCTGGTTGATCGTTTCTTTGTCTCAGAGTAAGTGCCCTGCCCTTCGTGGGCGCGTGGCGTATTCTGGCGCACTGAGCGCCGCTGTTTGTGCTGCTTCGCAGATCAAGGGCTTTCGCTTCTCGTGGACCTGATCCGGCTGCTGTCGCCCAGCCACGTCGTCCAGTTCAGCTCCATCCGATGTAAGCCCATGCCCAGCCTCACCCCTGACTACGTGGACGGCGTGGACGGCTTGTACACAAAGAGCAAGTCCAAGTGCAGAAACAGAGGGTTCTTCCTGGCAGAATTTGCAGAGAATTTGGAGTTTGGTGAAGAAGAAAAGGAGAGCCCGGTTATGCCTCCTGGACACAAGCTGACGTGTGTGCAGTCGGACTTCGTGTTCAGAAAAACTCCAAGAAATAGGTGAGTGGACCACCACGGCTGGAGCGGTCTACTGTCTTCCGTTTAACCGGGCCTTCTGTCCTCAGCTCTGTAAACGCGGCACGCCCTGGAGAACGGCTCCGGTCTCCAGCACAGCGTCTGTGTTGGAGGAGAGGCAGCTGTTTTCCCAGTGGAAATAGCCAGGTTGGCTCCAGCTCCGGTCCCGGGAGCTTTGCCTAAGAGAGTCTTTGCGCTCCCTGTTTGGCTGTCGGGTTCACAGAGGGCAGGGTGTGCAGATACTAAGGTGTAAGTGTCATCTGTGTAATGACAAGTGTCCTGTTTCGGAGTGGGGGGGTGGGGGAGCTGAGGGGTGAAATCTCTACTCATCACCTGATTTACTTTCCAGAGAGTCGCATAACCGGGTTCTTCGGGACTTGGCGGTGTTAGGTTACCTTGGCCAGCTGCAGAACCCGGTGCCGAGGCCGCTTCATCCCCTCCATGGCCTGACCCCCTACCAGGTAGGACCTGAACTTGGGCGGCGGTCAGCTTTGTTTATTTATTTGGCGGGCACTTCTGTGTCTTCCTGTGTGCCTGGTGCTCTCCTAACCACTCTGTAACCTTTCTCTCATTTAACCCTCAGACCCCACTGACTGTGTGGGTTCAGTGACTGTCCCCATTTGGCAGATAGGATGTGGCAGAGCTGGCATCAGACCTGGACAGTCGGCCCCAGGGTCTGTGCTCCTCACTGCTGGGCGGTGCTGGCCACAGCTCTGGTCCGATGCTGGTTAAGAGGGCTCTGCCTGTCCCAGGGGGGCCCAGGGACTAGACCCAGGTGGTCTGATTCCAGCTCTCTGCCTCCGAGCTGTGTGCAGCTCGTTGTCACCTGTGGGACGGAGGCAGTGCTGGCCTGGTGGAGAGGCGGTGCAGATTCAGTGAGTGCGCCCAGTGGCGCCTGGCCCCCCAGAGCGCTCGCAAAGCCTTTCGTGTGGTGTGATTGTCAGAAGTAGGTACTGGCTCCGGAGTGTTTGCATCTCTTGGGATTCAAGCTCTTAAGAATTATTTTGGGAAGAAACCACCTTAATATTAGGCTCCCAAATGATGGAAGAATAAAATAGCAACAGGTAGCATTTCTTAAGTGCTTACTCTGTGTTGTGCTCTGTTCTGAGCTGGTATTTACTCCTTTATTTATTTGATTTTTTAAAGGTTTTATTTACTTATTTTAGAGAGAGGGGAAGGGAAGGAGAAAGAGGAGAGAAACATTGATATGAAGAGATATGTTGATTGGTTCATGCCCCCAGCTGGGGACCTGGCTCCCAACCCAGGCATGTGCCCTGCCGGAAAATTGAACTGACAACCTTTCAGTACATAGGCTGGCACTTAATCCACTGAGTTACACCAGCCAAGACCTGGGTTGGCTCCTTTACTCACAACAGCCCTGGTATAATGCCCATTTTACAGATGATAGGACCAAAGCCAGGGACACTGAGTCAGCTCATTGAGGGCACAGTGAACATTTGGGCTGTACCAGGGAGCCCAGAGTGCCCCCCCCACCCCCCCCCACCCCCCCGTGCCATACAGCCTATCTGGTATTGAGGCCTCACTGAGTCCAGGTGTCTGCTCAGCTCTTGATGAGGCATGGCTTGGTGACTTTGTGGCACCTGTGAGGGCAGTGCTAGTGTGTCCCCTGCTTCCGGTGGATGAGACAGGCCTGCGGCCCCGCAAGCCAGAGCAATGGGCCTAGACGTCAGTGGGCCTCCCGAGCCTGAGGGGAGTCTGGCTCTGGGTTTCAGCTTGTCTCCGCCAGAGAGTCTGAGGCAGTTTGTTCACTAGGGTTTGCTCATGCAGAGCTGCTGTGTGACTGGATTTGGGACTTACCTACCAGGAATTTAAACTGCCTTTTGTTGTTTCAAATGTGTTTTCAAAATCTAAATAATATGTTCACCAAAATACTCCCTCCTCTCAGCCTTTGAAATTACTCAGAAAGTTACACGTTAAAGGTAGTTATTTAACTTGTGCTCCAGGCACGGGATCCGTTGCTCTTAATTCAGTGTATTACTTTGGGACGAATGGTGGCTGACTCACGAACGGATTTGACTTTGTTAGGTTTTTTTTTTTAAGATTTCATTTATTTTTAGAGATGGGAAAGGAGGGAGAGAAACATCAAGGTGTGGTCACTTCTCATGCGCTCCCTTCTGGGGGCCTGGCCCACAACCCAGGCTTGTGCGCTGACTGGGACTCAAACCCGTGACCCTTTTTTTTTTTTTAAAGGTTTTACTTATTTACTTTTGGGTGGGGGGAGGGAGGGAGAAAGAAAGGGAGAGAAACATCAATGTGTGGTGGCCTCTCATGTGTCCCCTATCGGGGACCTGGCCTGCAACTCAGTCATGTGCCCTGACTGGGAATCGAACCGGTGACCTCTCAGTTCACAGGCCAGTGCTCAATCCACTGAGCCACACCAGCCATGGCAGATTTTGGCTTTGTTGTGTTGGAGACTTCAGGTGTCTTCGGTCTCCCTCGACCGTAACTCCTCTAAGATATCTGCAGACTTGTGTCTTGTGTGTCTCTTCAGCCCAGAAAGTTCCAGGCATTAAGTTTAGGTTGTTAGCAAGTGTTGATGGTACGCAAGAACTCGGTGCACATTTCTTAGGTTCTCTGCGTTAAAGCGGTGAATCTCTGAGCGAGTGGTCGGTGTTTCTGTTCCGTCCAGTGCTTCTGGGTAGCAGCTTGGCAGACATACCTTAGACAGCTGGGTAGAACTGATGGAGACGGGAGGTCGTAAAGGATGAAGGGGTCATATGTACGGTGACAGAGCTTTGACCTGGGGTGGTGAGCGCACAGTGCAGTCCACAGATGTGTATTGGGGAACCATGTACTGCAGATCTCGGTAATTTTATTAACCATTGTCACCCAAAAAATTTAGTTAAAAAAAGACTTAACAGGGAGACACACACTGGTTTTCCAGGTCCCTTTTGGCGCCGTCGCCCTGCGGATCATCCACTCCGATGTCGCGCCCACCCACGTGCTATACGCCGTGAACGCCAGCTGGGTCGCTCTTTGCAAGATCCTGGATGACGTCAGGGGATACGCAGACGGGCCCGTGCTGCTCGCCCAGACTCCCGTCTGTGACTGTGTGGGGTTCGGTGAGTGGCCCGCCTGCAAGCCTGCTACAGCTGCCTTGCCTCTCCAGCTGCGGGTGGCTGGTCCGGACCTCAGGGCTGCGTCTCCCGGAGCGGTCCAGGAGCTCCCCTGCCTCCAAGGACAGTGGGCCTCAGGCTGGAGGGCAGGAAGGAAGCAGCTCTTTCTCTGCTTCTCCTGCCAGCTCCTTCCAGTCTGGGGTTCCTGAGGGCCTGGCGACAGCCTGCTCACTGGATAGGCGTTCTCCAGGCTGCCTCCCCCACCGCTGAGGCTCTAAGTTTAAGGTCCTGCCAACTTCCCGTAGCATTGCTCCAGCTCAGCCATGCCCCCGCCCCAAGCCGTGTGCCCCATGCCCTTCTTTTGCTTGGGTAGCTCGCTGGCATCTAGGACTTAGGTCCAAAACCGAGGTCCTGATGGGTCCGTACACCTGACGTTCTTCCTGGATCTTCTCCCACCGCATAGCAGCCCCTCCCCATGCTGCTTCCTGTTCCCTTGGGTCCTTCAAGGGGCCCTTCAGAGATCCACACTGGTGTTTGGGCCAGACCCTGGGTCCTCCTTGGTAACCCTACCTTGTTTTTCTCCGCACCTGACCCACTAGCAGGCCAGGTGGCTCCTCTCTCCAGAACGTCACACCCCTCCCTCTCGTGTCCTCACCGTGCCAGTGTGAGCGCCATCGTTCTGCACTGGACACTGGGGACTCTTCCTGACTGGATGCCACACTCAGGTGTGGTCTGAGCACCCACAGTGGTGCCCGTCCTGACATCCTGGCATTTCCGTAGCACAGGTCTGTGCCTGGCTGGGCCTCACGGCACCACGCCCACCTCGGGTGACTGGCCCTTGGCTCATGAGGTCAATAAACGTCAGCAAATGTTTCTGGAAAGGTGACCTAAAATTCACAAAGTCCTTAAGTAATCACACATTTCTGATTCACACAATACTAGACGTCCCCAGAGAGCTTCAGCAGGAGCTGGGTCACTTGGGACAGACCATAAAGAAAGAGTTGGCGACGGGGGAGATCCAGGCATCTCCGTGTCCCCACCGGACTGCCTCAGCTGTGCGGGCATCGGTGGGACAGCCGAGGCTTCGGTGTGAAGACCAGTGTGGTGCCTCGTAGCTGAACCAGGAGAGGCGTACCGAGTCTTCTGATATCATGTGCTCCATCTCTTACTGCCTTGCGTTTTCAAAGCCACCCCCCAGTTGAAATCAGAACTCTGATTTTGAAAGCCGCTCTCCAACTGGGAGTGGTGGGGAGGTTTGCTCTCCTGCAGAAAGGCTGATTTTCGTGTGTCCTGTCGTCTTCCAGGGATTTGCAGAGGCATCAACGTGGAGAAGAGGCTGTACCACATCCTCACGCCTGTGCCCCCGGAGGAGCTCAGGAACGTGAACTGTCTGCTAGTGGGAGCCATTTCCATCCCCCAGTGTGTCCTCAAGAGCCAGGTGGGTGTGGCTCCCAGGAACAGCCCCGGAGGAAGCGAGAGGACCTGAGGTTGGGGCAAGAGTCATGGAACAGGCCACTGCTGGGGACCTGCCTTTTTGAGGGAAATGCCACACTTACCTGCTCATTCCGCCGGGTGTGTTTGTGGGGTAGAAAGGGGCGGTCACCTTCATACCTGAGCCAGCGTTCCCTCAAAGGGCCCTCCCTCAGACTCACCTTTAACACGTCCTCTGGGGGGAGGCTGGGCAGATGGGGAGCGTTTCTACGTCATCTCTGTTTCCATTTCAGCGCGGGCACGAGGGGACAATACCGTACATCACGACAGATTACAACCTTAGACTTCCTGGAGCATCAGGGGAAATTGGAGCGAGAGAGACTGAGGAAGCAGGTAAAGAGAGACAATACCCAAAAACTAAATTCTATCGAAAATCAAACTGATGCTTTGAATGAGGAAAGAGAGCTCGACTCTGTCTCCAGCCCGACATCGACAGACTGATGGGCGTGTGCGGCTGCGACCGAGCCCTTGCGTTGCAGCGTTTCCTGCGTAGCTCCTGGAGGTTTATAGTCATTAAAGTCCCTTCTTAAAGCGACGTGACCCAGTTTCGCCCTGTCTGCTGTGATTCATCATACGTGATGTTTTATTTTCTGAAGGGATGAAACAGCGGGGAAAGGGTTGTACGCCACTGAAACAAAGAATACAGTCGGTTCCTCAAAGTTCTTCTGGGACCTGGTTGTTGGAATCTGGATAAAGGAGAGGGGCCACGGGAATGCACCTAGGAGGAAGGCCGGCTAGGCCACGGCGTCCAGGTGCACTGGGATACGGAGACGCTCCTTGGTCTTCTCCCCGTGATGGCGGGCGCGGGAGACCGCTGGTGCGCAGCCCCTGTGGTTGTTCCCGTCCCCAGAACATGTGATGCTCTCCGGCTTCTCTCCTGCCCTGTGGGTCAGGCGTAGAAGATGGCGTCTCGTCTTTAACCAAGGGCTAGCAGGCGAGAGCTCGGACTCCAGAACCCTTCACTGTCGTCGTTGATCCGATGGTTTTATGCTGCAAGCGTTGCTCTCAAAGCCAGGAGACCTGTCTTCAGGCCTCTGAAGCTAGATTTGTGCTGGCTTCTCACCAGAGACTGAACGCGCGGCCTGTGCAGAGCTGGCCACCAGGCGTCTCGGAAGAGGCCTGGCAGGGCTGGCTCTGCCTTTGGCTGGACCTGAGCTCGAACACGCGCACAGCTCTGCGCCAGTGTGCACTTTGTTCTAGGGTGTGGGAGGCTGGTGATAGTGCCGTTCACCCAGGGTGCAGTCCGTTCTTCCTCCTCTTCCTGGGGCTCACAGCGCCTTGGCCTCCAGCGTTGGGGTGGCAGTGGTGAGCAAGAAGGGGCTCGGAGGATGGTGAAATGCCCTCGAGGCAGCGTCTCCAACTGAAGGGAGCATCTTCTGAATTTCAGCCTCTTAGCACGTCATGTCGAAGGAGGCCACCAGGGTACGCAGGCTTTAACACCTGGGTCCATGGGAATCATGGATATCACTGCACGTGCTCCGCACCCAGTAGGCGTGCACATCCCCCCAGGAGCCCTGGTCACTCCAGGCTGAATAGTATTCTACAGACCATTACGGTCTGACTTCTTAGCTGCCTGTTATTTATATTTAAATTTACCTTGTACGTGTTTTCTGTCTTGGCCTTGCAGAGACTTGAGACAATCTGCCACCATCCACCCTTTGCTCCTTCCCCAGCTCCTTGTGTCTTCATTGTAGCAGTCACTGTAGGCTCCTGGCGGCAAGTCTCAGAATGGAAGTGCTGCTCTGTCATTTGCCTTTTCACTAAGTCTGGGCTTGCCTTTACTAAAGCCTCACCTCCTGCTGGCGGTTAAGGATGACCGCCCGCTTCCCGCTCCATCTGGAAAGAACAGACATCGCCACTAGAGGGAGCTGTCAGCCACAGTCAGAGGGCCAGACCCTCCAGAGTGGGCCTCAAGCCTGCTTAGTCCTTTCTCAGGGGATGTGGGGGCCCTGGAGACAGAGCTCTGGCAGCGCCGTTGGATGTCCATTTGGTGATCCTTGTCGGTGGTTTCAGCTCGTCCTTTCTGCAGCCTCTGTGGTTCAGGATGGGTAGGCATGAGTCTGCACTGGAGTTGCCCTGAGTCTTGTGTATGTGATTTCCAAAGTAGTACACACTTCTTTTAAGGGAAGAACCGTGTGACTTAGAAGGTGAAAATCCTGGGTCATTGATTTTGTGATTCTTTAAAATCATTTCTTTTAAAGAGATCCTTTTGTAGGAAAGGGAGATCTGAAAATGATGAGATTCTCCAATTCTAGTGTCCACTTTATCTTATAAACAAAGTTCAGTCGTTCCCGCCTGTCCCCACTAGATCTGGGGGTGGGTACCGTGTGCCCTCTGAGACCCCCGCCTGGAAACTGAAGATTGGAGGTAGGGGGAGAGGCCGTGAGCTGGCCCTCCAGGTGCTGTGGACTCTGATTTTCGGAAAATCAGAGTCTGAGAGGCTCGTGGGAGGGGACAGCGGGGGCGACCAGGCCCCAGGCTGAGCAGAGGACCCCCGCCTCCCTCACTGGGGTCCTTTGGCAGGTGGAACACTTGGCCATCTGCCTATCAGACAATGTAGGGACCAAGCGGTGTGGGTACAGGGTTCCTTTTGTACCAAATGGCGAATTTTTTAAAAAGTTTTATTGGTAGGCTTTTTTTTAAAGATTCAGACGCAGCCATGGGGTGAGACAGCAGGCTCCGGAGTTCGGGTTCTGAGGTCAAATCCTGGCTGGACCGCGGGCTGGCAGGGCGGCTGCAAGGGACACAGACCCTTCCCTGGGCCCTGCCTGCACAGTGCCTGAGGCTGAGCTGTAAGCGAGGGCGTGGCTCGGTGGGCGGCCTGTCTCTGGTCCCATGGCAGACTCCCAGAAGGCAGGGACCAAGATCGTAGTTCACGGTCACATTGGGATGAAGCAGAAACTCAGTGTCGGAATGAGAAACCATTTTACCTGCCCCACCTCTGGGCAAGTTCACCTTAAAACCGGCCTTCCAGCTCCAGAGAAGTGGGTGCCGTGGCTCCCGCTAATGGCCTGTTCCCAGGAGTCTGCCCTAACCCTCCAGTTAGTGCTTTTGAACTTGTGTTATCCTTTCACACGTGTAGAATACGGCCCTTAAGCCCACCACCATGTGATGGTCACTTAATCCCTGATGCCGTGTCATCTGGTACTTTCCTAAATTGCGTGTGTTTTTTACATCGGTGTCCTGCTGTACATGTGGCTTTCTGCCAGCGCTTTTCACTTAACATTATTTTGTATCATTAAATATTTTTGAGAACATGAACTGGTATGATTTCATTACGTATGTAGGCCATTTTGTTCTGGGAGATTATTTCAGTGCTTTGGAGAGACAGCGACAGAAACACTGGGGAGAATAAGACACTGGAGGGGCCGAGGGAGCTTGGGGCGCCGCCTGGGGAGACAGGACGCCCCAGCAAGCGCCTGTGCCGCTTTCCACTCCAGTATTGAATGCGGCAGCAGTTCAGTGTTTCTGCCGGGCCCAAAAAGCACGTTGAGAGAGGATGCCACATCCTTTCTGGTCTGTCTGGGAGTATATTAGGAGGGAAAAATTGCTCCCAGAAAATTTCAAATAAAATAAAGGGCCGGGGCCTCCACCTGTAACTGCCTCTTGTGAGCTTAGCCCCGGTCCCCGCTCCCAGGGTCAGGCCTGGACAGTGGCTAAAATAAATATGGGGACCATCTGTGCCGTGAGGCGGGGGAAGCCACATGATTTGGGGGGCCTCTGCAGAAAGGCTTTGCTAAGCTAAAGATTTCTGAGTTTTCGCCAGGAAGAGAGTGAGGCGGAGGCTGGGTTGGTGGGGGCAGTCTGGGAAGAGCCACCCTTGGAGTCCAGGGCAGCAGGTCCAATCTGGAAGTGCTGGGAGCTGAGCGAGCCAACAGCCAAGCGGCAGACAATATGTTGGGCTGGCAAGCCAAGGGTTGCTGTGGCAACCGGCTCTGATGCCGGTGGTGCTCAGCAGACTGTGTCTTGGGTTTTTCTAGTGCTTTGGAACTGGCTTGCTCTCCAGGCTGGGACCGTCTGCTGAGCAGGGAGAAACCACTAAACTTTCAGGCCTCCCTCCTCACCAAGGCAGCAAAAGGGGCTGGGGGGGGGTGGGGGGTGGCGGCTGCTGCTGGGCCGCAGAGGCCTGGGTCTCCGTGGCATCGCTTTCTGGGGAGGGAAGGAACGCCAAGGCAGGCAGCCGTGTGAGAACGCTGTTCAGGGAGCGAATGGGTCCTTGGGAATGGAAAATCCAAGGGGAGAAAACCACCGGCAGGGAAGCACAGTGCAAACTGGCCACGAAGTCTGTACATTAAAATACGTGGCACCCGGGGGGCCTGCGGTGAAGGGGAGCAGATCGGCCTGGCTGAGAGCTCCGGGGTTTTCTGTGCAGACGGATTCAGCTGGAGAACCTCAGGTCAGGGCTGAGTCTGGGAGAAGGCCTCCAGGGCTGGGACTGCAGCTGGGCAGAGGGACGCTGACTGGTGGGTCTGGCACGAGGCTCGGGAGCCAGACAAGATGGCCCTGCCCCAGAGGTCAAGCATGAATTCAGTCCTGACAAAGTACGGGTCTCCACCTCACAGCTGGCTAAGCCTTCGTCCCGGAACCAGTGAGTATGTTTTCTTCCTCTTTTGTCCAGAAAGGTTGATGACCACGAGCCGGGAGAGGAGACTTCGGGGTCTCAGAGGGGCCCTAGACAGCCTGTGCTTGCTGAATCAGTCTAGACGCTTTAAGAACCCCTCCTGCTGCTTGCGTCCGTTTTGTCCTCACGGATCTGTGAGTTCCTGAAAGTGGAAGGCCAGGGTCACCCGCCCTACGAGGTTTGGTCCTCAGCCTTGACTCGTGGGTGCAGATAGTTGTCCTGTCTCCTGAGCAGGCAGAGTAGGGAGGCTTTCTGTCTCAGCCATCCACTCCAGAAAGAAGGAAGAGCAAGATCTAGGCTTAAGAATTGACAGGCTGGCAGACTCGGCTGGTGTGGCTCAGTGGACTGAGCACCAGCCTATGAACCAAAGGGTTGCCAGTTCGATTCCCAGTTGCTGCCTGGGTTGCTGGCCAGGTCCCCAGTAGGGCCTCAGGAGAGGTGACCACACACTGATGTTTCTCTCCGTCTCTTTCTCCCTCCCTCCCCCTCTGTCTGAAATAAGATCTTTAGGGGGCATGATGACCCTTCACACTGTCACGTTCTGTGCATTAGTCGTGTCCCCATGGCCTGGAACAGGTCTTCAACTTGGCCTTTGTAGCAACTTTAAAAAGGGACATGAACCCTAGCTGGTGGGGCTTGGTTTGAGCATTGTCCTGTATGCCAAAAGGTTGCAGGTTTGATTCCCTCTCAGGGCACACACAAAAGGCAACTGATCGATGTTTCTCTCACTCCCTTGCTTCCCTTCTCTCTAAAATCAAAAAGCATGTCCTTGGGTGAGGATAAAAAAAGGGGGGGCTGTGAGATTCCTCCTAAACCATCAGCATTTAAGTTCCCTTGGCCATGCGCCATGACGCACTTTGGGAATGTGGGATCAGGACTGGTGTGCACGGGGTCGAAGCGCCTCCCTGCATCCTGGGGTTGGAGCCCTGCCTCCAAACACCTCATCCCTGCCCATGGAGCAGTGGCCCAGAGCACGTCGGCTCAGATAAGCGCCCCCATTCTCATCTTGGTCTGCACTCCACCTGTGGCTGGCCCAGGACAGGTCTCTGAAGCAGGCAGTGAGTCACAGATCCGCCCTCCAGCGCCCTCACAGGCCCCTCACCGCAGGGCTGTCCTCCCTCTGGCTGCTCTGCAGGCTCTCCGCTGGGAGTGGCCAGGCAACGAAGGGACTGGCTGTCTGCCCTTGCAGGCCTGTCACAGTCATCCACGAGTCCCGGTGACTGACGTTTGGTTAATTCAAGGCCCAGAACAACTCGCTCACTGAGGGGGGCTTGTCTCAGACAGGGGTGAAATGGGGGTTACAGGCCTTTTGGGGTGTCCCCCAAATCACACCTGCCATGGCAGAGAACAGCCACCTGCTCTGCCTCAGCTGGACTGTCTTTAAACTGTTTATTCCTCAGACAAGTGTGAGTGTGTCATGGCCCCTCATTCAATCACTTAACATATTTATAGAGCGCTTCTTGTCGGGCAGTAAGTACCTAGGGCTTGGGAGAGGCCAGTGAACAAGGTAAAAGCCCACCCTAGACGCTTACTCACTGGTGAGGGATGGGGGCTTGTACACGGGACTTGAGTCGTTTGTGTGGAGAGATGGATGTGGGTGGGCGAGCATGTCATACCCGAGAGCCAGTCCTCTAAGAACACCGGTCCTAGGGGTTTCCTGCAGCAGGGACATCACCTACAGGGTCAACCGAGGTCAGCCAGGGAAAAGGAGATCGGGGTGGGGGAGTGGAGGGGAGCAGGGGAAGAGTCAGAAGGCACCTCAGCAAAAGAGAGGACAGGCAGAGCGGAAAGCAGTGGCTTGGGGGGCACGACAGGCTGTCCCTGGCTGGCTGGGTGGGGGTGGGGCGCTGTGGCCCGGGGCCGTCCTGCCCGGAGCCGTCACCGTCACAGGCTGGCAGGCCATCTCACACCACGCAGGTTCCCCCTTGGGCAGGGAGTGCTGAAGCACGTCTAGCAGGGTGGGCGGCACGGTCTGGCTGGCATTTTAGGAAAATCCTTTTTGAGAGCGGTTTGGAAAGTGGGTCCAGGAAGTCTGAGGAGGAGAGTCAGGAGACTGTTGGGCAATGCAGGTGAGAGGCGGTCCCCTGAGCCCTTTGTTATTAGCGTGTAAATAGATAAACATACACAGACACACGTATGTGCACTCTTGGTTCTGCTTGTACCAGTAAGACATTTTCATGATAAAGTGTTCAAAGAGCCCAGCCGGGTAGCTCAGCAAGTTAGAGTGTTGTCCCGGTATGCTGGGGTTGTGGGTTCGATCCCTGGTCAGGGCGCACACGGGAAGCAACCAATGAATGTACCAATAAGGGAACACCAAATTGATGTTTCTCTCTCTCCCTTCCTCTTTCTCTCTAAAATCAATAAATAAGATAAAATGTTTAAAGAGTACCTGTAATGAAGATATAAGCTCTTTGATTTTCTATTAGTTGCAGTTACATTTCAGACGTTTTGTCGTGACTCACCACTCACATGCTACATATGTGTGCCTAGGTGAAAGTTTTGAAATAGTAGAAAACACGCAGTTTCACGATTGGTTCTTTTTTCAATTCGTCCTATATTGTGGACATTTAAAAATATGAATACAGCCCCGGCTGGTGTGGCTCAGTGGATTAAGCTCTGGCCTGCAAACCAAAGAGTCGCTGGTTTGATTCCCAGTCGGGGCACAAGCCTGGGTTGCGGGCCAGGTCCCCAGTAGGGGGCACACGAGAGGCAACCACACATGGATGTTTCTCTCCCTCTCTCCCTCCCTTCCCCTCTGTCTGAAAATAAATAAGTAAATGAAATCTGTTTTTTAAAATGCCAATACGAAAAAGCCCCCCTCATTTCCGAAATGGCTTTCTGATCTGTGTGGCCGCACCTCACTTGTCACAGAGGACGTCTAGGAGCAGACAGCTGGGGTTCCGGTTTTTCACTCGTGAGCGGTGCAGTAGTGAACACTCTTCCACCAGAACCCTTGTGCCCTCATGAAAGAGACTGAGTTCTCGCAAGTGGAGCTGCTGGGGCGGGGCGGGGGGAGGCGATGGTGCAAGCGTCTTACATTTTCATAGCTATTGCCAGGTCGTCATCCAGAAAGCCTCTTACTTTCCCACCATCCCCGTATTTTGGCTCTTCATGCGCTCTGTCTGTCGGGCCATCATCTCCCATGAGCCTGTCCTTGACATACGAGGGTGGGGTGGCTGGGCAAGTGTCCCCTGACAGGGTCCCCAGGCATTTCTCTTATTTGTCCACTCCCATTCCGGAGATGCTATAGCTCCTGGCCGAGGCACAAGGCAGCTGCAGGCCCTGACATCCCGCCTCTGGGACTTCCGAAGGTGGAGGGCACCCAGCACCTGCCTTGGGTAGACCAAGAAGCCACCAGCCTGTGCTGCATTCCAGCTGTATTACCCACTGGCCATGGGACCTCAGGCAAAGCCCTGGCTTTCTGAGCTTCAAGTCCGTTATCTTTAAGGTGGAGGGGGTAGCAGCGTGTGCCACTCAGGTCAGTGTGGAGATCAGAGGTGGTGGAGTTTGCGCCAGTGCGCGGTCTCCCCCATGTGTCAGCGTGTTGTGTGTGTACTTCAGTCGGTTCTCAGCCACGGGGGCTTACTCACTTGTGTGCCTAGTTATCTTCGACTGTGTGTTGGACATTGTATTTCAAAAATTATTTGCAAGACTAATTTGAGGCCTAGGATGATCAAGGATTTTCACGTGCTTCTGCCGCATGCCTGGAGACACCGCCAGGCTGGGGAGGCCTCACTCCAGATGCAAGTCTGAGGTGCCTTGGACTTTCAGCCTGTTTCCCTAGGCCTGTAGGGCCAGGAAAAGGGGGGCTCGGTCTTCCAGCTCCTCCTTCAGAACTCACAAACACCTCGAGGGAAAAACCATCTGCGTGTGTCTCCTGACACCCCCCTCTTCTGTACTTTGGCTGGTTTGAAGTTTTTAAGGTGAAAAAATTTTTTATTCAATTTTGTTGGCCGTCCCAGGCAGGAAGCTTGGCCTCATTTACCTAATCCGCCCCTGTGGGGAGCGGAGTCCCACTGTGGTCCAAATGTTCAAAGCACTTAGCACATCGTCCTTTTGTACCTGTTGTTGGATCCAAAACGATCATGTATGTGTGTGTATGTTTTTAAAGATTTTATTAATTTATTTTTAGAGAGAAGAAGGGAGTACAAAAGGAGAGAAACGTCAATCAGTTGCCTCTTGTAGGCGCCCTAACCTGGGACCGAACCCACAACCCAGGCATGTGCCCTGACTGGGAATCGAACCTGTGACCTTTTGGTCTATGGGACGATGCTCCAACCAACTGGGCCACACTGGCCAGGACTCGTCCTGCCTTGAAAACTGAAAGCCCGGTGTCCTGGGAGTCCTCTCAGTCTGGGGCGAACTAGACCAGGTGGTCTCTGTAGCCCGAACACAGGCTAGGCCTCAGGGCCTAGCTGCTTTCTCAGCCTGAGATGCTGCTCTTCCCCAGAGAGCCGCACCTCACAGCAGTCCAGGCTCCACTCAAACCACCTTCCTCAGAGAGGGAGCATCCAAAACAATGTTCGCGGGCACGCACAGACACTCAGAGCTACTCTCTCTGTCCTCGCCTGCCTTGTTTTGCTTGAGATACAAATGAATAGGACACAGTCAGGACCTCCAGGGCCAGCATTCACTGCAGAGCCAAGAGAGGCTTAAGACCCAGCACTGCCCTGCCCTAGGCTGAGCCCGCACGCTGTACTTGGGGGAAGGGGCGTCGGTCCTCTGTGGGCCAACAGGGAGACCAGGCCTGTCCTAGGCAGCCTGTGTCTCTGCAGGGGATGTCCAAGGGGACCATAATGATCACTTCCAAACCTCAGGGCCAGAGTTCCAACAATGAGCTAGATACTTTGAAATCCCAGCTGTCCTGGGAGTCTAGCCTGCCTTTCTGTGGTCAGGAGCCTGGCCCAGAAGCCTTTGTCCCTTGGACAGACTTGGCCCTCAAGAAGGCCCAGCCTCTCAGTCTGTCTGGCCAGGTTTGAAAGTCTGTGGTGGCCAGCGGCTGGCACTGAGCCTGGAACATGGCCACGGAGCCATGGCCGCAGACGGCACTGGGGAAACAGGCCTTTGTTTCCTCCTCATTCCCCAGCCAGGCTGGAAGACCCTGACAGCCAGTGGACGGGGCACCTGGGTCTAATGGGGTCTCAGCTGCTCCCAGGGGCTGGCCAGCTCTGACCCCAAGCCAAGCATCCAGGCCTGTGGGCTGCTCTCTGAGCGGGTCCTTCCCAGCGGCCACTTATGCCTTTGAGGTGGAGGTGGGCCCAGCTGGAGCAAGCCTTGCGGTATTTGGAAGTCAGCCCTGGCTAGAAACAGCTATCGAGGATTGACCCAAGTTCAAGTCCACAAGCGTTCCTCTGGCACCTGCTCTGGAAGGCTGGGCCTGGGCCTACCTTTGGGGGAGAAAGAAGCCAGTAGCTGCCCTCAAGGGGCTCCCAGTCTAGATGGAGCCGAGATTCCATTGTCCCAGTGTGTCACCTGCAGCAGAGCAAGGGCCCAAGGGTGGGGCCCTGGAGCTGGGGCTGGGTCCCAAAGGGTCTGAGCAGCCATGCCAGGGAGGGGCAGGTGTCTGGTCAAAGCCACTTCCAGATTTGCATCCTCACTGTGATTGCAAGAGGTCAGCTCTGGACCACCCCCCAGCAGCTGACCCTGCACGTGAGGCCACTCTTCCAAACCAACTCCTTTGACCCCACAGTGACCCTGGGAGGTGGCTGCTGCACAGGTGAGGGTTCTGAGGCCCAGAGATCCTAAGCGACGTGGCCAAGGCAACACAGCAGGCAGGAGCTCTAGCTGGGATCTGCCCCAGGCACCAGGCTGCACTTGGGAGGCTGACTTGGCAGGGACAAGAGTGAGGCAAGGCGGGGGCCCCGACAGGACGGGGGTGGCCTGAGCTGGGGCCAGGCCCCTCTTGAAGCAGAATGCAGAATGGCGTGGGTAGCTGCTCTGTGGTCAGCCCGGCCCAGGCTGCACTTGTCCCCAGGCTGTGGTGGGCAGATGAGTGGGTGACAATGGTAGGCCTGATGCTGGATGGTGACTGGGTCTCCCACCCTTTTGCCTCTGGGGAGCCGCCTGGGTCTGAGGGGCCTGTTGTCTGGCTGTCCCCCACCTTCAGAGAAGCCCAGGGAGGGACCCACTTTCCTGAGGCCCGTGGCCAGGGGGTTGAAAGGTCAGGGAAGCTTGTCCAAGCCTGACGGGCTCCCAGAGTCCTGGGGTCAGAGGGCATCTAGGGAAGGGAGGAGCTCAGGACTCAAGTCGCCTGGGATGGGCCACCTGGGCCCCGTGCGCCCAGGGCACTGAGCAGCTATGGCAGGAAGGGCTGCTGACTGGACCCCTGGTGCACGTGGAACCTAGACATGGTGGCCGTGAGGGGACAGCGGCTGCCACCGAGGGCTGTACACAGACCCTGGTACAGCCCCTGGCTGACCTGGCAGGTCTCCCTCAGCTTCCTGTGCTTTGTGATGGGGGAGCATGGTGACGAGACCATTAGGCTCTGGGTCCAGGGCCTGGCCCATCAGGGGCTGGAGAAAGAGCCCTGAGACAGGGTCCCTGGCTGAGCAGGAGCCTCTGCTTCTGAGGGGGTGAGAGAAGCCAGGCTTACCCATCCCCTCTGTGCCTGGCGCTGTCTCCACACATGGCCACCTGCTGGGTTACACACATGCACACCCTCGAGGGCCAGGGCAGCCTGCCTGGGTGGTGGGGGGCGCCGCAGCCCAGAAGCCTGAAGTGCCTACTCTGGGGACAGAGCAGAAACCCCTGTCCTGGTCCTCGTTGTGCCTGGACATCTCAGTTCCAGCTATGGGGCCCCCAAGATTGATAAAAAGGGCCACGAGGACAGCACAGGCACATGAGGGTCACCTTCAGACCCTCCTGGCATGGCAAGCGCAGCCTGTTCTGCTAGGCGGTGGGCCACTGAGCCAGGGCTGTGAGGATGTGCTCAGGGAGACGGCCCCGGGCTGGCCTGAGGCCAGGCAGCTGCAGCGCAGATTTCCACCATCACCTTCCACAGTGATGGGCCCAGAGGTGGCTGAGGCTCCAGGCCTGTGTTTCCAGTCTTCGGAATGGTCACTCTGCAGGGGAGGACCTGGCGGGCCCACACCAGGCCCCACTGTTCACCCCTCCTACAGGGGCCAGCCCGGGGCACGCCCACCACCTGTTGGCCTCCACCCCACCCTGGGCCCCCACCAGGGGCCACCACCACACTATGGTCCTGGAGGGTCCTCTGCCGGTCCTCCTGGCAGATGGGGGCAGGTTCTCCTCATTACCCCGAGTCGAAGGTATGGTGGGTGGGGGTGGTCAGCAGGGTGCATGTCCTTTCAGCTTGGCTGACAGGCAGCTGCGGGAGAGCTGGAGGGCTGGGTTACATAACGAGCCTCTGGCTGGCTGGCTGGCTTTGCTTTCTGCAGTCCGGCCTGGGAACATTTAGCATGGCACAGCCCATGAGGCTGCTCCTAATGCAAGCCGAGCGGCTGGCTCTGGGCACCGCCTGTCAGCACCAGCTCTGTTCCCGGCTGGCACTTCTGGCTGCCCTGGAGGTCCAGACGGGTCTTTCAAAATGCCAGAAGGAGGAAAGGATGTGGTCGCCAGCTCCTGGGGGGCTCAGGGACCACAGAGGCTTATAGTGGACCTTGCCTGGGGAGGGGGTGCGCGGTGAGGAGGGGGCAGGCTGCAAAGACCCCCCCACAAGTCTTTGTCCCCTGGGGGCAAGCACCTGCTCTTCACCAGGTGCCCTGCTTAGCCCCCTGTGAACAAGAGGGAGGGGCTCTCTCCTTAACCATTTCACGGATGTGGAATAGGGGTCTTCAGGAAGTGCAGCACCCAAGCCTGCCCAGCTAGTGAGGCCAAGGGAGGACCCTGGATGGGTCCTACTCCTTCGGGAGCAGCCCTGAGGAAAGGGGCCAGTGGGGCAGGGGGAGGGGGAGGGCGTCTGGGGGCTCAGCCGAGGTCTCTGACGGTGGTGGCTTGCTGGGGGTAGCGGGTGGGGGTTGGGGGCGGATCAGGCCACCTGCCCCTGTTCCCCTTCCAGCCCCTTACTCAGCAGTCTCTGGAGGCTCCTACCCCAGCCCTCCCAGGGCACTTCTGCCCTCAGGGAACTAGCTGAGGTTCACACAGGCTCTGCCCCATCCCTCACCCAAGGTCCTTGCCAGGCCCTGGACAGAGCAGCCCCAGCTCGTCAGCTCCATGTCCGTCTGTCTGTCCTGGCCCCAGCCCCAAGGGGAAGCCCAGAGGAGGCACAGCCATGGCCTCCACGAGCCCCTTAGGCTGCCCCACCAAGAAGCTGAGATGCGGTGGGAGAGAGGACCTGGGGCTGTGGGAAGGTGGGCTTCCAGCGTGGACCACCCTGACTCTGGCTGCTCCTTCGTACCCTGCAGTGACTGTGTCATCGAGGCCGTGTGGCCCCCAGCCTGCCCCGCTGTGTGGTCTGTGTGGCCCTGGGCAGGTTTCCCCCAGCCTTACCTCAGCTTCTTCATCTCTGTGTGGGGATGACAGCGCCCGTCTCCTGGGGCTGACCTGAGGACTAAAGGGGACATCGTAGGAGCCGCACTCGGCGGGGCCTCCGGCCCGGGGGAGGCGAAGCCACGGTCACTCTGCTGGCCTGGAGCTGGGGACATGGCAGCAAGCAAGACGACCCTTACCCCCTGCACCCGCCGCCTCAGAGGAGGCCGTGAAGAGCCGCCACACATCTGCGGGCCTCCTCCAAGTCATCTAGGTTCTTTTTTTCTTTTCTTTTTTTTGTCTACTATCTAGTTTCCCGGCGTCCCCCAGACCACTGAAACACCAGGGGTGTCCTCCAGCCTTTGACAGCGGTGCCTTGTGGTCATAGGGCTGGTATGGCACCCTGGGGCACTGTGGGCCCTTTTGCCATCCTGGTGGGCTCACCCCGACCTCCCCGTTTGCCGGCCTGCCCTTGTGCACAGGGAAGAAGGAAGCACGGCAGGGGCTGGGGGACCTCCAGCCTGGACAGAAGAAGTGTGGGTGACTCTCTGTGGGAGCCAGAGGAGGACGTCCTGGCAGAAGGACTGGCAGCAGCCGAGGCAGGGAGGTGGGAAGCAGGAGGCGTGTTTGGGGACAGAGAGAACCTGGGGATGAGACGCATGCGCCCTGGGGAGTGGGGGAGGGAGGGGTGCAGCTGGGCCTCTGCAGGTGGGTGCTTGCAGGGGGGCCGAGGCTCCTTGTGTTCCCCCCCACCCGCAGTGGAGGGCAGGCAGAAATCTTTGCCACTCGCCCACCCAAACCACGAGGGTGCTTTGGGGCTGGCTGCTCTGAAACCATCACCCAGAGTGGGCCCACCAGGTCCTGCGCAGAGGGTCTGGGCTGGGTGGGTGACTGCTTGGGGACCACCCCCAGCCCTGCAGCCCTGCAGCCCTGGCCTCCAACGGGTGGACACGGAGACCAGCCACGGCTGCTGGGGACAGATTGTCTCACTCCCCAAGCTCGGCCTGACACCCCCACACTGGCCACCTGCCCGTGAACATGAGCCAGGCACCCCTGCCCTCCTGTGGGCGCAGGCCCAGGCCACATGGTGCCAGGGATCCAGGACCAAGGGGCCTGCGTTGGTCCATCCCGGGCCCTGAGCCCAAGGAGGAGGCAGGCAGGCAGATGGTTTGAGTTACTGTGCTGCCTCTTGGCATCTTAGCCCTCAGCTAGGGGTGTTCAGGCTGCCTGGACGGCCACCCCAACCACCCAACCACCCTCCCACCCGCCACAGCCCGAGGGTGCCCCCACCCCCAGAAAGCAGAGCCTTCTGCTGCCAGCTTCCCTGCCCAGGGCTGGTGCCTCTCTGTTGCCAGGCATCTGGTAGGTGGGGCATTCGCTCCTGCCCCGGCTCCGCCCCGACTCCAGGTCAGCTCCTCCTCGGCCCTGGAAGGCTAGGGGACCACGGGCCAACCCACTGCCCTCCCTGGGCCCTAGGTGGCTGCCCAGACCCCCAAGGTGGCTTTGAAGCCTGACACTCCTGGGTTCAGATCCAAATTCTGCTGCCTGTGAACTGAGCCTGGTCCCTCAGCTGTGCCAGAGGACGACCCCCCTCCGTGGGGGAACTGGGAGAGGAGGGCAGGCCCAGCCCTCCCAAGGACCGGGCAGAGGTCGCTCCTGGGAGCATGGCTGCAGGTTTTCGTTTTCATTTTCTAACAGGATAAAAATATGCCATTTTTACAAGGCTCTGGAATAAATTTTGACTGGTAACTCTCATTTTCTGTGAAGCTGTTTGTGGGTTTTTTTTTTTAACTCTTCTTATGGTTCTTTTCATGAGTGGCTCGTGCACCCCATGCTCCTCCACCCGCCAGACCTTCTGACCTCCCTGCCCCTCCCCCACCCAGGCCCACGGGGGGCGGGGGGGCACAGAGCAGGTGCCCTCTGCACGGCTTCAGCCTCCCAGGGCTCCATGCATGGCTCTGCCTTTGGAGCAGCTGGCATCGTCCAAGGACGGGGGCCGGGGTGGGGGCAGCCTGGTGAAGTGTGGCCAGTCCAGGGAGGGGACGGGCCCTCTGAGAGAGGTCGGAGGGCAGATTTGGGAACTCACTGGCAGCCTGTGGGTAGGGCCTGGCTGGTAGCTCCTGCCCTCTGACCCCTGGAGCTTCCCCCAGGCCTTTGCTCAGCGGCATCGGGAGATGGGCCTTGAGCTTCCCGGGGAGGGTGCCGCCTCACGGCACCCGCACGGGTGCTTCCAGCCCTCATTGAGAAATCCTGCAGGCCCAGCTAGGGCTGGGGTCGGAGGTCTGGTGGGGGGGGGGGGGGGGGGGGGGGGGGGGGGGGGGGGGGGGGGGGGGCTGGGATCGCTCCTGGGGCAGCACATTTTTCTCCTCTGGAAACTTATCTTAGCCGAGAGACCACGGAACAATCACACTCTTTTCCGGGCCTCCGCCGTCCCCAGACGGCCAGCCCAGCTCTGCAGTGGGGGCTCCGAGGGGGCCGGGAAGTCGAAATTTGTAAAATGTCTGTAGGAGGGGAAGAAAGGCGCTTTGTGTGGGGCCAGGGCAGTGGCCATTGGTCAGCTCCAGGGCCCCCAGCCGCTCCCAGAATGCTCCCCTTCCCTGGGGAGGGCCGAGTCTGCCGGCCCAAGGCCAGCCCCAGGGTCCCTGCAGCCCCTCTGCAGCCCCTGTGTCCCCTGCATCCAGGCCTCGGGGACCCGGGTCCCCGGGGCCGCCCAGCCTCTGCAGGCGCGGGCCTGGTGGGAAGGCCTCCAGGGGCCTCAGCATGTTTCTCTACTGGAAGAAGCGGGGTGCCTATGAGCTGGAGGCCCTGCCCAGTGCCCTGGCCGGGCTGGAGCTGGAGGCTGGGGAGCGCTTCTCCTGGAGCTCCACCCTGGACATCATCGAGGACCTTGGGGGTAGGTGTGGGCCCCCTTCCCAAAGGCTGTCAGGAGGTGCCCACACCTGGTCTGTCTGGCCACCTTCCCTTGGCCAGAGCCTGTGCCACTGTCCGTCCCTCTCTCAGCAGTGGTGTGGGGACCAGAGCCCCCTCCTGAGAGCCAGTCCTGGTGGAGGAGAGGGGCTCAAACACGAGGACCCTGAGGGTCTCAGGGGTGGCAAGGTGGGCTTGCTGGGTGGGGCAGTGTGGGCCCCGACAGCTGGACCTGGAGCAGGGCAGCCAGGGTGCTGGGCCTCAGGCCTGGGCTCCGCCTTGTCCTCCACCCAACGATCAGGTCCTAGCGATGGGATGAGTTCTGGAACGTTCACATCCCAGGCCCAGGACAGGTGTCATTTCTCTCATTATCCCCCTCGCAGGTGAGGGAGCGAGGGCCTGGAAGGGCAGGGCAGGCAGTGGGGACGCGGAGCCCTGAAGCCTCACTCCGCATGGTGGCCGGCCTCTTCGCCGACGTGGGATGTTGGGAAGGCCGTGTAAATGGGCAACAGGATGCCAGCGGCATCGTGGGGTGGCTGAGAGGACTCCTGGGGGCAGCACACAGCAGGGGCACAGTCCGGGAGTGATGTCATTGTTGCTCACCCCATCTCCGGCCCCAGGCCAGGGGAGTGGGAACCTCTCCTGGTGCAGCTTCCCCACCCCGTGTGAGCCTCCCCTGACCCTTCCTGTGGCCAGAGGGGACCAAAAGTGTGACAGATAGGCCTGGGGTTTGCCACGGTAGGGAACCAGGTGGGGTGTGAGTTCTACAAAGCTGCTCCCAGAAAGGAGAGTGATAGATGTCCCTTGTGTGGCAATGCCCCTCCTGCTTCTGTTCTCGCTGGCTGCAGTGAACAGAGGAATGTGGTTGCTTGGAGGGGCGGTGGGCACAGGGCCCCTGGGCACCTTCAGAGTGTGTGCAGGAGGTGGGCAGGGCAGGACAGGAGAGGAGGAGCCAGATGTTGGGCAGGGGGTGGAGGAGGGCCAGGCAGGGCTGAAGGGCTGCCAGGCTAGGAAGGTGGCATTTGGGAGGCAGAGGGTGGGCTGGGGACAGCGTGCCTGAGGGGCAGGCTGGGGGAGTCCTAACTGCTTGTGCTACTCCACCTGGCCGGTCCCTGTCTACCTGAGGCAGGTGAGGTGGCCCAGAGATTTGCCTGAGGTCACTTAGCCAGTCCCAGCCACAAGCCCGGGAGGCAGCAGGGTCCCTATTTCCCTCAGACAGGCTGTGCGCCCTGATCTCCCAGGGCTCTCCCTTCCCCTCGGTCTTAGAGAGGAGCCCATGCTCACTCCTGCTGGGCCCTCTGCAGGGTGCCCTGGCCACTCTGTGAAGCCCACTCGCCCCCTGCAGTCCCCAGACCAGACAGTCCCCGTTGAGGGGACTTGTCCAGTGCCGGGTCTTTCGAAAGCCTTGGCTCCTGGCATCTCCATGTCCATCCTTTGGAACAGGGACAATTCTTAGTGTCCCCTTTACCCTGGAAGGGAAGGCTCAGTGAGGTCTGGAGTGGTGGCACCCAGGTACACAACTGCAGCCCTCAGCCTCAGAGCCACAGGACAGGGCGCTGCTTACCTCCGTGTCCTCGTGCCCACTCTGCCCTGGCTGAGAGAGAGGCCCCAGCACATGGTGTGTGCGGGAGGGGGACACACATGGCACATGAGCAGACCCTGGGGGTGAGCTGAGGCAGGCCAGGGCGGTGAGCCAGGCACACAGCTGTCTGTGTGGGCTCTGTCCTCTGCCGCCGGCCGGTCCCTGGCCGGGGCCCATCAAGGGTGGGTGGTGAGCCCGGTGCCAGCCCAGCCCCATGATGGGGGTGGGGCTCATGCCCAGAGCGTGACTGTCCTGACTCGGAATCTCAAGCCCATTTCCGCAGCCCCACTCCTGTTCCCCTCTTGGCCACTCTCGGTTCCTCCAAGGAGCCCAGAGAGGAAGCCCATGGTGGACAAATGGACAGGTGCCCATAGCAGCCTCAGCCAGAGGAAGTGGCCAGCTGGCACCAGGCCTGGGGGCAGGAACTGTGTGGACAGTTTCTCCAGCCCCAGGAAGGAACTCTGAACGTGTCCACCCCTCTTCTCTCACTGAGCCCTTGGGGCTGCGGGTGGGCCGGGCAGTAGCTGGGGTCTCCAGGTCTCAGGGGAAGATGCCACAGATGTTCTGGTCTAGGGGCAGGGACAGCGTCAGAGGCCATGGTCCACGCTCCTTTCTCCCCAGGTGATGGTCCTCCCCCAGGATGCCCGGTGGGGCTTTGGGCCACGTTTCTTTCCCAGGCCACCTGTAATTCTCCTCCGATGGGTGTTAGAGCAGGGATGGCAGATGGTTCCTGGGGCCACTGGCATTGGCCCAGAACATGTCCTTCTGGCTTTTGGCCAGGTTTGGGCCAAATCTTGCCCTTCCGCAGGCTGCCCTGCGAGAGGTCCAGCCCAGCCCAGCCTGCCGCAGCTGCCCAAGCATGCAGAGGCTCCTGGGAGGGCTGGGCTCGCGTGGGTGGGGCATTCAAGGCCACAGCTGCTTCCTGGGTGCGGTAGCCTTTGTGTGGCCAGGCCTGGGGTTGGGAGCTGGTGGGCAGGGAGGCTCTGCCTTCTTGGGTCTAAAGGGTTAATTGGAGGGGGCTCATGGGTGAGGAGGTCACCTGGGGAATGACAACAAGGCAGCTTTCTTGTACACTTGTGTCAGCCTGGGGCCATCTGGGAAAGGGGGCACTTAAGTGACAATGGAGGGATCCGTTCATGGGTGCCAAGCTAACTGTGCCAGGCAACACGGGGACACCATGGGGCAGTGTTGCCCGATGGCTGGGAGCACAGGCTGGGAGTCCTATGGACCTGGGTGTGAGTCCAGCCTCATCACTCAGTGGCTGCAGGACCGTGGGCCAGTTGCCCTGCCCTCTGAGACTCAGTTTCCCCACCTGCGAAGTGGCACAAGGAGCAGGCCTCTGCCCGAGCGTTCTGTGGAACGGCACCACCCGATAGATCTACCCATTCGCCACCGCAGATCGCGCCATTTAAAACTTTTCTAGCAGCCCCATCACAAAAGAACTAAATCTGAACGAGCAAGTAAAATTTTAATAATCTATTCGGCTTCACTCAGCATATACCAAACATGACCATTTTAACACGTCATCAGTATAACCAGCCATCAGCGAGATCGCACCAGCTCTCCTTGTCCCGTTTGCACTCAGTCCTGAAAACCCAGTGTGTATGTGGCAGCCTCAGTGCGGACTAGCCTCACGGCCCGTGCTCAGTGGCCGCCGTGGCCAATGGCTGCCACCTAGAGTCGGACAACGCTGCAGGGGTCGGATGGTGAGATGGGGCTGCGTGTGGAAAGCAGAGGGTCGGGCAGGCGTGAGTCGAGGCAGAGGTAGGGGATCCATCAGCAGTGTTCCCAGGGCGAGCGGTGGGGAAGACAGGTCAAAAGTAATAGGTCATTCGAAGGTCCATTCCGGGACAGTGGGACCCAGGAGGGAGAGATTCATCTGGAATTTGGATATGATGAGATAGACAGACCTTCCCGAAGTTCTCTGCGTTTGACTTGGGTCCCCGAGAGTGGACAGAATGTCAGTAGCCCAGGCTGTGGAGGATGGGGTGGGGGGCAGAACCAGGTAGGGCTGGGCCAATGTCAGAAGCTCAGTTCCGTCCAGGGAGAGGCAGTGAGTCACCTGCTGAGGGGCAGGTGTGAGGCGATAGGGAGTGGTGGGGAGTGTGGAGGGGAGAAGGGTGTGTGCCAGTCTGAAGCAGACACGGCTCAGAGACTGGAGCCGTCATGAATATGGGTTCACAGCTGCCAGTCTCCTCTGGTTTGTGCAGAGAAGCCAGAAATCTGGATTTTTATGTGAAATCTGACTTTTCAGAGTTGGCAACTGATTCAAATTCTTTTGAAGCGTTGTGCTCAGCCAAAGAAAACGTGTCTGCAGGCCGGCTTCTGCCCAGACGCCCTGTTGGCCAGTTGCGGTAGAGATCATGTCGACGGAGAGGCAAAGCGGCATCCTGTGACTAAGATAGAGGGTGGGGGCAGAGCTGGCGAAGGGCTTGTCTGCCTGGCTGGGGGGCCTGGCTCTGCCCAGGTTGATGGGGGCTGGAGGAGATGGGAGGGCAGCTGGGCTGTTTCAGACCCAGACAGACAGTCTCCGGCATGCTGGGGGTGGAGCAATTTCGGGGTTACAGGTCTGCCTGGGATCTGGCCAAGGACAAGTGGCCAGACACCTGCTCAGGTTGACTCAAGTCAGAGGGGCACTACAGGAGGTGGGAGCTGGGTGAGGGGAAGCAAGGGCAGACACAGAGCCGCCACCTCCCTCCCTCTTTGCTCTAGAGGGCCCTCTCCACTGACCCTCTGCTTCTGTGGGTCCCCTCATTTTTGCTCCCCAACAATTGCGGGGCTCTGTATCCACTCAGAGGGACCTTCCCTGATCTCAGGGCTCCAGGGCCCAGGAGGAGTTGCCTGTCTCAACTCAAGTTCTCAAGAGAGTGAACATAATTGGCTGGGCCGGGCCAGGCAGCCACCTTGGGTCCAGTCAGCTCTGTGCAGGGTTGGCTATCACCTGACCAACAGGTCCCCTATTAGGCCCACCCTTCCTGCAGGGCTGCTCATGGGCCGCTTGCCTAGAGGGGAGCTCATGGTGGGCCTGTGGTGGGAAGACTTATCCCGGTCCCCGAGCTCCCCTCCCCCAGTCCCCAGAGCCCCCAGAACTGCCAGGGTCCTCCCCCATTTTCCTGTGTTTGGAGTCTGTGGAAAGCTTACCTGTGGGCTTCAGGAGGTGGACGCTGTAGCTCAGAGTACACAGGACATTAGGGCCCAGGGGAGCTGGGACCCAGCAGCCTGGAGGGGGTGGGGGCCGTAGAGAGCAGACTGAGCACCTTGAGGGAGCTGGAGCTGGGGATTGGAGCCCAGAGAAGTCAGCCGGGCAGAACCCTGGTGCCTGAAAGAACTTTGGAAGCCACACATCCAGGACCCGGGGGTGGCTGTGGCGGGCATGCAGTGGCTGTGGCCTGGACTAGTCACGGCAGGGCCTACTGGGCTGGGGAGGCAGTTCCAGAACCCTGTGCTGGAGTCCACAGAATTTAGAGCCAGAACCCAGAAGATTTGGGGCATAGGGCGTAAGAGCTTGACCCGAGGCCCAGAGTTGTGAGAACCCAGGGACCTGGGGTCAACAGTGCCAGACCTTGTCTGGTGGAGTTTGAGGAGCCCCCGGCAGGGTGCGTGGGAAACACTCCCGAAGCTGACGGAGGCCCCCGGTCCCTGTGGCAGAGAGGGCTGCTGCAGCTGTGGTGACAGACCCTGCCTCCCCTACCCCCAGTCACCTGGCAGCCAGGGCTGGGGCAGAGCCCGCAGACCACTGACTCGGGGGGCCCTTCAGGGTCCTCACAGGGCATTCATTGGCTGCTTCCTGTATGAGCCCTGACTGGGACTCAACCCCCAGACTGGTGCATCCCAGAGGGATGACGCTCTAACCCAGGGTCCCCAGCTCCCAGGCCTCCAACCGACCGGTATCAGTCCCTAGCACGTTAGGAACCAGTGGAAAAATTGTCTCCCATGAAACGGGTCCCTGGTGCCACTAAGGTTGGGGACCACTGCTCTAACCAACTGGGCCACCTGGCCAGGGCTAGGAAGCAGAGACCCTGAAGGGAAGTCCGAACTGTGATTCCGTGACCTGAGAGAGGCCGGTTGGGCCTGAGTCCTCAGGGTGACCTCGCTGCTCAGGCTGCCCGAGCGACACTGTGTCCTTCCTCCCTCTCAGCCCTGAAGCCTCAAGCCACCTTGGAGCTCTCTGTGAAGATGCTCCTGAGTCAGCCCTGTCCCTGAGTCCCCTCCCTTAGGGTTGCCCTGCCTGCCAGGCCCCACAGTGAGCTCCTCCCCAAGGCTTGTCAGGGTCGCTGCCACCGATGGGTCCCCAGTACCCAGCTCTGGGCTTGACACATGGTAGGCCTTCAGGGGACCTTGGATGTTTGCTGATTGACTCCAGAGGACAGGGTGGGGGGACCAACACAGTTCCCTCTGCCAAAAGTCCTTGAGGCCAGGGGCTGGGTTCTGGTTGCCTTTGAGTCCCTGGCCGACCCATGTAAGGGATACATGCAGAAAGGCAGGCACCCTCCTCTGGCTGAGAGGCCCATGGGGAAGGGGCCGCGGAGCCTCTGGGAGAGGGGCCCAGGCGTCACTGGAAACCGGATCTTCCCGACCTGGGTCTCATCCACCTAGAACTCTGGCAGCAATGTGGGCGTGGAATGGGGTCTCCCGGGCTCTGTCCCTTGGGGGAGCCTGGGCCATCTCATCTCCCGGAGGCTCTATTTCTGCAGTGCAAGTGTTTTGTAACCATTAAAATGCTGACAAGTATCTCGTGGTGCCATTTGCATAAAGTACAAGACCAGGCAAAACCTCCCCGGGCAGTTAGAAGTCTGGACAGCAGCTCCAGCGAAGGGAACGCCTGCAGCCCCCAGCGGGGGCTTCTGCAGGAGGGCTGGCCACGCCCCGCTGCCGATCAGGGTGCTGGCTGGGTGGTGGGAAAACGTTTTCTGAGCTGTGTACTTGTGACAGCTGCGCTTCTCAGTATGTATCTGTGCTTCCGTGAAGTTCTATAAATGTCAGTGCAACAACAGCAGTCACCAAGCCCAGTCCCATTTACTGAGCCCTGACCCCATCCCTGACAGCATTTCTGAAGTGGGGGGGAGGGGTTCGCCCTGGCCCCATAGCTCAGTTGGTTAGAGCGGTGTCCCCGTACGCCAAGGTTGCAGGTTCGATCCTTGGTCAGGGCACATACAGGAAGCAACCAATGAATGCATCAATAAGTGGGACAACAAATCGATGTCTCTCTCTCCCTCCCTCCCTCTCTCTCTCTCTCTCTCTCTCTCTCAAATCAATAAATAGTGAAGGCTGGCACGGCTCAGTGAACTCAGCGCTGGCCTTCGGACTGAAAGACCTCTGGTTCGATTCCCAGTCGGGGCACATGCCTGGGTTGCGGGCCGGGTCCCCAGTTGGGGGCCTGTGACAGGCAACCACACATTGATGTTTCTCTCTCTCTCTCTTTCCCCCCTCTTTCTAAAAACAATTAAATAAATAAAATCAATCAATAAAAATTCTTTAAAAAATAAATGGAGGGCGGAGCTTTCTTGGGGGCAAGTGAGAGGTGAGGGCGCAGGGAGTTACCCTGACCTGCATTTCCACTTCGATGGTACCATTTGGACCAGAAGATGCAGCCAAGTCCTCTAACATGCCTTTATTCCCACTTTCTCGGAGATGGAGAAAATGTCTCCTACCCCATCAAAACAGAGGTGTTGGTCTCCATTTGTGGTGGCTGGGGGGCAATGGGGGTCGGAGGGCCGAGGGACCACCTGCGACATCCGAGAGGGAGGTCGGGGTGGCGAGCACCACGCGCCCCAGGCAGGCGCCCCGCTGGGGGTGAGGGCGGGGCGGGGCGGGGCGGGGGACGGGCCACGGAGGCCGGCCCCCCCGCAGGCGGGGCCACCGCGCGGGCTCCGCCCGCCGCCCACCTGCCCCGCCCCGCCTCCCGCCGCTGAGGGTCCCGCGGCCGCTGAGCTCTGGCCTCTCCGCGCGCCCCCGCCTGCCCCCGCCGCCGTCGCGATCCCCCAGGCCGGCCAGCGGTGTCCGCCGCCCTGCCCGCGTCCCCGGCCGCCCGGCGCCTCCTCCATGGGTGAGTGCGGGGCCCCTGGCCATCCCCCGCCGTGCAGGCCCACCAGCCCCGCCGCCTCCACGCCAGCTCGGGGAAGGGGCGGGCGGGCAGGGGGCGCCGCGGTGGGGGGCTCGGTCCGCCACCTCCTCTGGGGAAGGCCTGCCCGAGGTGGTAGGTGGACCCCGGTCTCAGAACCAGGGGATCCAAACTCTGACCCCGTGTCGGGGCCCGCGTCAGCAGCACCCCTCCCCCTGGCCCTGCAAGCTGCCTGGGGCGAGCAGCCTCTCTGTCCCCCCGCTGCCCCCTCCGCTGTTGCACCTCAGCCCCTCGGAAGAGAGGCGGCTTAGAGGAGGCCGGATTCCGGGTCAGAGATGGACAGCGGGTACGGGGGCGGGGGGGGGGGGGCCACCTGGGCCTCTGAAGGGCATCCACACAGAGTGCTGTGGAGGGGAGGGGCAGGAAGGGATCCTGGACCCTGAGAGCCCCCTGCTCCCCAGCAGCCCAGCAGGGATTCCCCAGGAAGTCAGGGGCCTCACAAGGTCCCTGAGCTCCCCCCCCCCCCATACTTGTGGGACAGAGGGAGGGAGCAGCGTATTTCCAAAGCCGTTTCTCCCCGCGGAATCTGGACAGTTTCCCTGGGGAGCCTCAACAAGAACAGGGCTCTGCACACAGATTCCCGTGCAGATAAGTTGGCATTTAAAAGAGAAAGGGACACTGACCTCCTTTGAAGGGAGGTTTGAGGAGGGAGCCCCACCCATCCTCTGGTGGGGAGGCTACTGGGGCCCTGGGGGAGCCTGGGTGCCCCTGTCTGGGGCGCACCCTTCCCTGGGCCCCACCCGCCTGATAACCTACTGTCTCCCCCGCAGATGCCAGGAGCCCAGCCCAGGAGAAGGGCCTGCGCTGTCAGAACCCCGGCTGCATGGACAGGGGACGAGCAGCCAAGGTAAGGAGCCGGAGGGCCCAGGGGCTACTGGGAGCAGAGCAGACAGGGCTCTAAGCGTCCTTTCCGCCTGGGCACGGACATCCACGGGGCCCGGCAAAGGCGCAGCTGGCTCAGCCACAGTGCCGTCTGGGTTCACGGAGGCTGGGGACACTGGGTGGCTGGCTCCGGAGCGGTGGAGTGGGAGGACTGACTGCAAGAGCTTGGGCAGCAGAGACAGGGGTGCCGCAAAGCCCTTTTCTGCCCTGCAGCCCGGAGGTGACAGCAGCTGTGGCCCCACGTCACAGATAAGGAAGCTGAGGCTGTGCAGGGGGAAGGACCTCCCCAAGGTTCTGTCCTGGTCCAGCTGACCCTCTTCCTAAGGCGATAGGCTGCCTGGGCATGGGTCAGGGACACTTTGGAACTTTGGGACAGTGACTGTGGCCCTGGGGCTGACAAACTGGTCCCAGAGTGCCAGGGCCCAGCAGCTGGGGAGGAGGCAGAACTGGAGGGATGATGGTCCATGGGACACAGCGCTGCTGCTTGTGACGTGCTGGGCATCATGCCACACGCTTTCTGTGTCTTATGTGCCGTTTGTGGGAGCTCTGCTGGGAAGACGTCACAGCCCCGTTTTCCTGGTGAAGATACCAAGGTTCCGAGAGGCCCTGTGACGTGGCTGAGACCCCGAAGCTCCAGAGAGGCCAAGCCCTCACCTGAGCTCCTCCCAGCCCCCATTCAAGTGACAGCAGCAATGACAGCCATAAGTTACTGTGTCTCAGGCTCTGAGGACTCAGTGTCATTTCCTTCAGGCCTCCCGAGCTTTGTCCTGTCATTATCCCCCTTCACAGATGGGGAAACTGAGGCTCGGAGAGGTAGTGGCTCACCCAGGGGACACATTGCTAGGATGTGGTAGAGCTCAGATTTGAATCCAGAGCCCAGATCTGGGTAATGCCCGAGCCCGTGTCCCTAACCACTGTGTAGCTCGGCTCTGCCAGCTGCAGGAGGTTAAAAATGCCACCCCTTCCCCCAGGCCCCTTGCCACCCTCCTCCACCCAGACACACAAGCATACGTCCTGCACAGGAAGACCACGTTTAGAAGGAACAGTCAGAGGGAACGTGGAGGACTGTTCTGGGGGCGGGGAGAGGAGGGGGAAGCTTCCAGTTGCCGTGGTCACCAGGCAAGGGGGTGGCGTCTGTGATTCAGGCACAATCTGCTGGTAGGGATGGTGCCTGGCAATGAGGCTTTGGTGTTAGCTGGTTGCCTCTCCCCCAGATGGGGGCTCCTGGCAACAAGTCGGCCCCGTTACCCTGACTGCACAACCCGCCATGGGCCTGCACAGCCTTGTGGGCAGCTGCCTCTGGGGCAGGTCCTCAAGCTGCTGGGGCAGGAGTGCGGGCGGGAGGGTCCAGACTGTGCAGAGGTGAGGCCTGTGGATGAGAGCAGGTTTCCGAGCAAGCGTGGGTCCTCTGCAGTCCTCAGGTCCTAGCTGCAGCTCAGGTCTGCCTGGAATTCAACAATGCCAACAGCAGCATCAGCAGCTAGGGGGTTACCGGGCCCCCAGGGGGAGAGCCCAAGCCCTGTCACTGGTGGGACGGAGTTTGGGACAAATGGAATAGACTCACTTCAGGGACCTGAGTGATCAGAGGGAGAAGCGCTAGTCAGAGAGTACATCTGGAGGCGGTGGCCTCTGGTGGAAGCACAACCACAATAGGCAAGCAGGAAGGGGAATTGCCACAGGCAGGAATACAGAGGCAGGCCCTGCCAAGGGGTGAAGTGGCTGGAGGAGAGGGTGAGGGGGCTGAGAGGGCACCCAGCTTGGTGGTGATGATAAGCACGCTGACCGAGCACGTTCACGTGCCTGGTGGGGTGTGAGGCCCTCGCCAGCCCCGGTGAGACCCTCAGGGCAAGAGCACTGTTGTTACTCCCACGTGACGTGGGAGGCGCTGAGGCTCACAGGTGCAAGAACTGCCCGCGTCCTGCAGCCTGACCGGCAGAGCTTGGCCTGGAGTGAGGTCAAGAGCCTGGCTCTTCGTCTCCTCTCCAGCCGTTCTAGGAACAGCTAGCAGGACACAGGAGCTTTCCGAAGGGGATGACATCACCTAGGCACCAAATCAGCTTTAAGCATCCGCCATGGCAGGCCCAGTCCTGACCCTGGAGGTGTCCAGGAAACTAAGTTCCTGCCTCCAGGAGCTGACATCCTCATCCCGTCGGGAGGAGGGAAGTGAGGACTGGGCTGTGCCATACCGGCCCCCAGGCTGCCCTGGGGGCAGGGTCATCCTTCAACAGGGCTGGACCCTTCTGCTTCTGGGCCCACCCTGGAGGTTTTGTTTGAACCACTCCTGGGTGCTGAGGCTTCTGAGATGAATCAGCTGCCCCACCCCTACTTCCTTCCCCTGGAGTTCAATCTAGGGGCAGGGAGTAACCAGGATGGGCTTCCTGGAGGAGGCTGCTGGCATCCTGAGGAATGAGGAGGTGCTGAGGTGGGGGAGAGCTGAGTGAGCAGGGAGCGATGTTGGGGCTGTAAGGATTGAGCACCGCCTGGGGGATGGGGAGAGGGAGGCAAAGCTGGATGCGGAGCAACCCTGATGTCAGGTGAGGGGTCTGCGCCATCTGCCTAGGATAGCAGTCCCCAGCCTTTTTGGCACCAGGAACCAGTTTCGTGGAAGACAATTTTTCCACTGGGGGATGGTGGCAGGGGGAGGCAGGGGGCAGGGCTCTCGCAGTAATGCCAGCGACGCTTTGCTTGCTCGCCTCCTGCTGTGCGGCCAGTGCCTGACAGGCCACGGACCTGTATGGGTCCACGGCCCTGGAGCTGGGGACTGCCAGCCTAGGAGACCCCAGGATGAAGATGTGTCAAGTAGCCCACACCTGTGAGCTCCAGGGTCAAAGCCCCCGCATTTCCAGCTGCATGACCCGGGGCAAGTCACTGCACCTCTCTGAGCCTCAGTTTCCAGGTGAGGTGCGGTACGGGTTGAGAGGCGCCTGCGTGTGTAGGGCTTGGCACGCAGTGAGGCACACTGAAGGCGTTCAAGAGAATGTCAGCGGCAGCCACCTGCTCATCTGCCACAGAGCGGGAGAGAAGCCCCCAGGTTTCAGACGCACCTTCCTTCCCATCCCTGAGATCTGAGACCACCTAGGGTTCTACCCCAGACCCCAGCCAACCCCACCCAGCGAACCTTTGGTTGTAGTACATCTGTCCCGTGCCCTGGGTGAGTGGAGCTCTCGGAGTCCATGGGGAGATGGGGAAGGGTCACTTCCCCCTCCTGGGGTGCCAGTGATGATGTGATGGGTGTTCCCACTCTCCTGCAAGGGGACCACCAGCCGGACAGGGTCTGGGCCCTCTTGAGCTGGGCTCTTTGGCCCAAGTCTGTGGAAGGCACCCCAGGTCTGAAGGAGACATGGATGAGGGCTGACACTGGCCCTGGAGACATTGGATGACCACGTTTGAGGGGAGAGAGGTTTGGGAGTGTTCCTCCTGGAGACGGACCCCTCAGGGCCTCATCCTCAAACACAGGTAATGCTCTAGCAGCCACCAGTCACTCAGCGCCTACTGCATGCCACGGGGACCTCAGCTAGTCCTTGCACCCCCACTTGGCAGTGGGGATGACCACCTCTCCATTTAGGAGACAGCCAGTGAGAAGCAGGGAGGTGAAGTGACTGGCCAGGTCTGTTTGCCCCCCTGGAGGAGCTGTCAGGAGGAGAGGCCCTGAAGGGCCCTGGCAGAGAGATGAGTGTGAGTTCAGGGTAGGCGACAGTGTGCAACAACTGAAGCCATTCCCCGATATGTATAGGTAGTGAGCACCCCGTACCTAGAAGTATTCAAGCAGAGAGAGTGGAAGTTGGATTTGCTGACTTCAGAGTTCCCTCTCAGCTTAACAATGGGCTGTGAGGTGGCAGGGATGAGGGTGTATGTGTCTGTCAAGGGGAGGGGTGGCCCGATGAAGCCCAGTGGACACGAGGCAGAGGAAGGGGTGGATCTGAGGTCCCTGTGGAGGAAGAATGGGCTGGATGTAGTGAATAATGGGACAGGGAGTCACCTACTCTCCTGGGCAATGCTCTTGGGGGTAAGAGGTGGGAGGCCAGGGTGCTCTTTAGAATGGCCGAATGCTGGGGTTCTCTGGAGATAACTGGTCCTTTTAGGTGCTGGACAGCTGGTACCGGGTGTGAGGTGGCCTTCCAGTCTGCACCTGGAGAGAGGGGCAGGACCAGAGAAGCAGTGCAAATAGAGCTCCTGGGCTTTGCCTAAGTAATTTTGAAGGGGGCAGGGAGCAGGTGAAGGCCTGGGGCACCTGGCTGGAAAGGCAGAGACAGATGACCCAGTCAGTACATGTGGCCTGGCTGAGAGAAGGAGCACCTGTGTGGAGCCAGCCCCAAGGCGGGAAGCACCTGCCCAGACCAGGCTGCAGGCTTGTGGAGGCGCCTGAGGGGGCTTCGTCTCTGATTGGGAAAGTGCAGGTGGCCCTGAGCTGAGGCTCTCTGGGTCCCTGGCCCAAGATCTGCCCCAGGTTGGCCGAGGTCGCTGCACCCACTTCAAGGGAAGGGGGAGGTATGCGTGGGGCAAAAAGGTGCTTGCCGCCTCAGCGGTGCCCCTGTATCCCCATGCACTCCCTGCACCCCCAGTTCCTAGGGGAGAGGGAAGCTGGGAACCACCAAAGGGCGGGATGGCCCCTTTTCCAGCCATGCCATGCATGAGCCAGGAAAAAAGAGGGGGACGCAGAGACAGGCAGGCGGGTTTCTCAGGCGCCACCGAGGCGCAGTTCAGAATCCAGCCCTTTATAGTGGAGAGGAAGGGAGCCTGGCTTGGGGCGATTCCCAGGGCGGGCTCGGCCTGCAGGTCCCTCCGCCTGGAGCCCTGGGGCCCCTCTTGCCGGCCAGAGCAGCCTCCTGCCGCGGGGCCTCCCTGAGGACTGGCGAGCTTCTCTGTCTTCGAGCCCAGGTTAAAAACGAGGGGCTTTAAACTTTCTGGAGATCTGTAAAGGGCCAGTCCCCTCGGGGACAGTGACAACAGCCTCACCCCCTCTCCGCGCAGCCCGGAGCCTAGATTACTCCCCGGGCGCCGGCTGGGCTCCCTGCCACCGACTGGGCTGCCCCGTCGGCAGCCGGGCCCTTGCCGGGATGCCGGCGCTCCCCCCCATCCGAGCCGGGCGCGCCAATGGTACGTCCCGGCCCGCCCAGGTGGTAGCGCCCGCGCCGGCCTACCGTAATTCCCCAACGCCTGGCGCCCGCGGATCAACAGAGCCCGCCCCGCCCTGCGGCTCGGGGGCCCCCTAGCCCTACGCGCCCCCCGGGAACTGGACAGTCTTGGCCCGAGTTCCAGCTGCAGGGGAGGAGCCCCATGTCCCTAGGTGAGTCTCCCTGGGAAGCTGGGGTCCAGACGGAGTAGCTCCGTGCGCCAAGGCTCCCCCTAAATTAATGGATAGAACCCGGAGTGGAAAGTCCCGCGGAGTTCCAGGCCCGCAGGTGGGTAGGATGGGCGCCGCTGGCTCTACTTCTGAGGGTGGAACAGGCCCAAGCGCCTACCCCTGCCCCCACCCCTGTAATTCTGGGGGGGGTCATCGGCCCGAGATAGGGTCATAAAGAGCCTATGGAGCCCCAGCCCGGGTGTGAGTTTTGTTGCCTGGGTGCCCGGCGGTTGGGAGGCTCTGCGACTCTGTCCCATTTGGGCCGCTGAGTTTGGTCCCAGGCAGAAAGTCCTCTAGAGGCCGGCAGGGGGCGAGAGTGCGCCTCCGGCGGTGAGGTGGCTGGGGGCAGATGGGAGAGGCCGTGCCACGCTGCATCAAAGGCAGGGAAATGGAGGCCAGGGGTCCCAGCAACTTTCCCCAGGCTTGGGGGGCTCGAGGCGGATTTCATTGTTCCTCTGCGCTTTGGCCAGGGTCCAGGCACACATTCGGACCCAAAGCCATCCATAGACAGCAAATTCCAGAGAACTGGCCAGTGCTCTCTTTGCACAGATGGGTAAGGGCAGTGTGAGGTGGGCCCCAGGTGCCCATCTTCAGCAGCCCAGGCACATGCCCTTGCCTCGCTCCCTTCCAAGGAGCCTTCTCTCTGGCGCTGGAGAAAGGTGTCAGGAGAAGGCACCGGCTGCGGTGCTCGGGCTCTGGGCTCCAGGGTCAGGCACATATGTGTGGGGACAGGGCAGGGGACCAGGGCTGCTGCCTCTCTCCCTAGCACTGGGTCCCAGCCAGACTGCTCTCTGGGGAGGAAGGGGCCTCACTGGCTTCTGGGGCCTGTGCAGTGGGTCCGGCCGGTGGGCAGGTTCTCTGAACCCCTGCCCTGTGGCCAGCTCAGGGCAGGGCCTTAGGGCAGGCTCTGCCTCGGGGTGGGTCCCTGAGCCCAGGGGACAAGGGGTGAGGCCCAGGCCGAAGGGAAGGGAGGAGCTGGGTAGGCCGCTGGGAATGAGACGAGCAGCCTGGCAGAACTGGCCCAGCCCTGGCTGACCTGCCCACGCATGCAGCCTCCACCCCTGGATTTGCAAGGTGCCAGATGGGGTCCTGGGGCCGGTTGGCTCCCACGGGAGTGTAGCCCAGGTGGGATCCCTTGGGCAGGGGTATCCCTCCAGCCAGGGAGCCCCAACTCCTGGTTCCAGGCTCATCTTCTGGGGGCAGAGCACCAAGCTGACCCAGACCTTGCTCCGTACCTGGGGTCTCTCCCTCTCCCACCCAGCCCAGGAGGGGGCCCCAACCATTGTGGGGGTGGGGATGCCCACAGGCCTCTCTCTCTTTTTCTGGGGCTGGGGAGCTGGTGCTAGGGGGGAATGGGAGGGGGCTCCTGCCTTGGAGACTCCATTATTCATCAGCCCCAGCATGTGGTTCCTGGATATCAGTTTCAACAAGCCATCCTGACTCATGAGCCTGGGGCTGGGTTGGGGAGGGGCCCCCTCCCCAGAGAGTCAGAGGCTGGGACCTCTTGGGCCTGCTGTGGGGCATGGGCTATTTTAGCTCTGTCTCCTAGAGAGGAGGTAGGAACCAGGAATATGGGGGGGGGGGGCTCCTCCCTTTCCTGGTACAGGGTGAGGCCTACTGTCTTCCCCAGCACTGTAGGCTCCTTGACCCTGCACTCTTGGCCCTGGGGGAGCAGGGCCCTGGCCCTCTAGGAGGAGCCCCTGCTCGGACTGGAGAACCAAGTAGGAGCATGGCTCAGGGGTGACCAGGGCCTGCTCACTCAGGTGACTTCCAGTGCTCTGCCCTGGCCCAGCCCTGGTGGTCTCCATTTGATCTGACCTCATTGCCCCAGGCCAGCGGGTTCCCCTAAGCTGCCCGAGCCACCTCTTAGCCGTGCCTGAGACACAAAGCCGAGGTGTTCATTTCCCTACTTAGTAGCTGGTGGCTTTGGGGCAAGCCGCCAAAGCTTTCCAAGCCTCCGTTTCTTGGCCTGTTCAATGGGGACAGTAACAGTATCCCACCCCCCTTGGATCTTGGAGGAGAGTGAACAGGATGTGCTGCCCCAAACTCCTGGCACAGGCCTGGCACTTGGGAGGGCTCAGCTGTCCGCCTGTGGGGTGATAGTCGGGGCAGGACCACCAGGATCTGCTGTGGAAACCGACCTGCCCCAGCCAGCAGGCAGGAGAGAGCCTGTGGCTGGGCACGGGGGAGGGCCCTGTTGACCATTGGCTGAAACCTTCCCTGCCCCAATGGCCTCCTCTGGCATGAAGACCCCTCCTCTGCTGTCCTCATCGGTCACCATCTAGCCTGCACTGGCACCTCCTGCGTTCCAGGACTGTTGAGGGTGCAGAGTGGGCCAGGCAGCCAAGGCCCCCGGCCTCCGGAGAGGGCGTTCTAGTGGGAAGAGTGATCATCAAGAAGCAGTCAAAGAAGTAAGAGAACTTTGGGTGGTAATAAATACTTAGGAGGAAAGAGTTCCATTTCAGAGATTGGAGAGGGAGAGGGTGATGGGCTATTTATTTCGAGAGGAGGGCGAAGGCCTCCCTGGGAGGCAGCATTGAAATTGGGGCACAGAGCCCGCCGTTGGAGGATCAGGACCCACGGTGTGCCAGACAGAGGACCCAGACGTGCAGGCGCTGAGCTGGGTGAGCGGCAGGGAGGAAGGAGACCAGCGTGTCCCACCGTGCGGGACTCACTTGCCGGGAGGGGAGCGGGGAGCCAGGCTGTGTGGGGATTTTATTCTAAGCCATTGGAGAAGCTTAAGGGACTGAGAGAGGGGGGTTCCCGTGATCGGGCTTTGCTTTCCCAAAGGTCTGCCTGTGGCGTGGACAGTGAACGAGTCGGGTGCTGGGGGTGGAGGCAGAGCATGGCACCTCCCCTCCGGAACTGCTGCCTTCCTCATAGCCACCCTCAGAGATAACCTCCCTCCTCACCCTCCTTCCCAGGGGACCACCCTGAGGAGGTGGGCAGGCGGGTGACAGCATGGTCCTCTCACCCCATGGGTGCTGAGGAGTGTCCCCAGGAGGCCGTTCCAGGACCCCGGAGTCAGAAGCCTTGATTCCAGTCCTGCCTGTGGACCCTTCTGTCACTTTACCCCCCACACGGTGGGAGTGTAAAAGAGCTTTGCACGCTGCTACAGTGGGGACCCCAGCACCACACCCCATCCCACTGGGTCTCCGCTGGTCCCCAAATAGCGCCCCCTGGCGGTGGGGCGCGCGGGTGCACCCAGAGGGAGCTGGCGGGAGCTGCCGGGAGCTGCCGGGACCTTGGGAAAGCCAAGTTGGGCTGCGGGGTTTTCCTGACCCGTCTCACCCTACTCCTCGGGCTCCCCAAGGAATACCTTCCCCGCCCTTTCCGCCCAGCGCCTCCGCCTCCCCCCCACCCCCCGGCCCGCGCCTCCACCTGTGGTTACCCGGCCCTCCGCTCCTCCGCCTCGGGCGCTGGCCTGGGCAGGAGGAGCAGGGTCCGCGCCCCAGGCTGCGAGGCGGGGTCTCTGGGCTGTGCGCTGCCGCTAGATGACCCTCGGGAGGCCCTCTAAGCGCCGGATGTGTGACTGGGCAGTCGGAGGTCAGAGCTGAGCGGGGTGTCCCGGGTTGGTTGAGGAGCGGGGTCTGGGCACTGAGGAGGCCTGTGTCCCTGTCCCCGCTCTTGTGCCGCAAGCATTCAGGAGCTCCCCCGGGAGGAGCAAGTCCAAGAGGGACACTTGGTGCCGGGGTCAGGGCTGGGAGTCAGCGCGGGGGGCCGGGCAGGCGGAGGCGGGGCCGGGACCCCCTGGGTGGGGCGGATGTTCCCGGCCCCCGCTTTGTCCGCCACCCAGCCCTCCCCGTCCCCGCCGGGGTCCCAGGCCCGGCGGGGGCGGGCGCGGCCGCACAATGGCAGGAAGCGGGGCTCTGCGCTTTGTCCGGCGGGCGGCGCAAACCGTCGCTTCCTCTGGCCGCCATGGGGACGGGTCCCGGCGTCTCCGGGCACCGCACGGCCTCCAGACCCAACCCTGGGGTGCCCTACCGGGATTTGGCGCCCTACTGGGCGGAGGGCCACGCCCGCGACCGGGAAGGCCAGGTACGGGGCGCGGGGAGCCGGGGGGCGGGGATGGAGCATGCGGCGGCCGAGCCCCCTACCCGGGCGTACACTGGGGGACTGGGGCCCTGAGATGGGTGTCCCCACCCTGCCTCCGAGGGGCCCAGGCGGCAGAGGTGGGTCGCCCACCCTGGTCTTTTGTGTCTGGGGCTGCCTCCGGACACACCTGTGGCTCCCAGGCCCGGCTCAGGGCCAGCCCTCCCCCTTTCCTTCCTGGGCCCAGGCCCTGCTACACCCCTCCTGCTCCTGCCTCTGGCCCCCGCCCTTGGGTGAGGGGGGAACCACTTCTGGTGCCCCATCCCTATGGGGCAAGGCCTTGACGGTGCTTCCCAAGGGCCCCTCTGTTTGTAAAGTTCCGGTCCTTTCACTGCCTTTTGAGATGCAGTGTGAACTAACTGGCTGCACCATCCCCCTGGGCTCTCCATTCCCTGGATTTAATCCGGGCGCTTTGGTTCCTGGACCCCCGCTGCCCCTCCTCCACTACCCTCGGGGTGGGACGTCAGGCAGCAAGGAGGGCAGTAGTCAACCTGGGTCTGAGAAAAGGGTAAGGGTTTGCCTCACTTTGGTGCCTGGAGGCCCCTGCCCCTGGAGCGAGCTGTAGGAGACCCTGCAGTTCGCCCATGGAGATGGGAGAAGGGGTGGGGGAGCACACAGTGCAAGGGGGATGTGCCCACCCAGTGGCACCCGTGGTTCTCCCTGGGGGTTCCAGGTACTTCTGCCTCACCCAGACCTGCTGGGTGAAGGGAGGGTGGAGGCAGGGTGTGGCTGGGCTGCCTGGCTCCATCCTTAGTGGCATCAGTGGTAGCAGCGATGGTCATGTGAGGTGGAGGCCCTGTGGCGGTGGTGGCACCGAAGCCCACCACAGTGCTGGGGAGTGGCCTCCTGCATCTCCTCCAGGAGCCTGGCGCCCCTACAGGATGGGTACACAATAGGCGCTCAATAAATATTGGATGAATTCTGAATCCTGAATCCATTAGGAGTGAAGCTTTGTGTAAAATCTGCCATCTCTTTATTGGATTGATATTTTTATGAGATTGTGGTACAGAATCGGGGACTTGGACTGCAAGGGGCCCAGAGACCTCCACAGGACCCCTGCCACCCGGTGTGGTTCCTGCCATGTCACCCCCATCCACAGTGAAGCCAGGGCCTGGGTCAGAGGACGAGGCTGATTGCGCGGCTGCTGGGAAGAAGGGCTGATGAAGGGCAGGGGCCTTCCCCACGTTCATTGTCAACAGAAGGCGCTTCCACCTATGGGTAGAGGGTCCAAGAAGCTGCAAAGCCAGTGCCCTGGGGACCTCAAGGTGGGACCAGGCAGAGTTAAGGCTGAGGACAGCATTTTTCATACTTTCTTTTTACTTATTTTTAGAGAGGAGAAGGGAGGGAGAAAGAGAGGGAGAGAAACATCCATGTGTGGTTGCCTCTCGTGTGCCGCCTACCGGGGACCTGGCCCGCAACCTAGGCATGTGCCCTGACTGGGAATTGAACCAGTGACCTTTTGATTCGCAGGCCGGCACTCAATCCACTGAGCCACACCAGCCGGGGCTCACACTTTCTTTAGATGAAGTAGACAAAGCTAGCTGCTTTGGCTGAAGGGAGCCCCGAGAACACCGTTGAAGACCACTGGAGAAGGCTGTGTGAGTGGGGGCACCTGGCTCTCAGGCTGCCATGGGGAATCTGGGCCATAATGTCTACAGCTTTCTGTCTGGGGCTCAGTGCCCCTAGAGCAAGTGTCCCCCTCAGCCTGCCACTTTTCTGTCTGACAGAGGAGTGCAGGGACTCAGGAGCCAAACTACCATTGATTTCCTAGTGTCTCCACAGCCCGGGGCCGACCCGAGATCCACCTCCCCCGCCGGAGGCTCAGTTCTCAGGCCCCCAAGAGATGGTGTGAATGTGGTGGGAGTCTGCCAGCTAGAGCTGTATGTGCTGGACTCAGTCCTGGCTCCGCTGGCTGTGTGACCTTAGACACGCCACTTAACCTCTCTGAGCTTTGCAGTCCTCTTCTGTAAAATCGGGGCGATCAGAGTCCCTACTTCCTGAAGTGAGAAGCCTCTAGTGCAGCCCCAGGCACACAGGCGACCACATTGTAAGTGTGGATCAGACCTTTTCAGCCACTTCCTGCCTTCGGCCATGGTCCCTTTTGTCCAGGCTGTCCTCACCCTGTCTGTCATCTTGAAAATTTCTGATCGGGGTCTCCCTGGCCAAAAACTCTTCAGCGACCTTCCATTGCCCTGGCAATAAAGTGTTCAGTGGGCAGGACTGCAGATGCGTGGGGTCCTTGCGGGGCAGACAAAGTGTGGAGGCGACCACGTGAAACGGGCAGGTGTTGGAGGGTGGGGAGCGCCACGGAGAGGGAGGGTGCAGGAGGGAGGGGGTTGGAGGAGCTGAAAGGTTAGAAGGGCAAGAAGTCAGGCGACCTTGGAGTAAAGACCTGCGGGTCGGGAGGCAGCCGACTCTTTGGTCTCTGGGGAAAGCATTTCAGGCTGTGCCTGACAAGGTGGAAGACCAGAGTGAGCGGGCATGGGAGAGCAGGACAGGGGGCCAGCAAGTCTGTGTACTCGAGTGACAGGTAAAGCCACTGCAGGGCTCTGAGTAGGTCTCTGTGTCTCCTCTTTGGACAGGATCCACTCTGGTCTCACGGAGAACAGACTGGAAGGTGGGGTGGAAACAGGGAGCCAGTTAGGAGGCCGTTGTTGAAATCTAGTGGAGAGGTGGAGCGGAGGGAGGGGCGGGCAGTGCCAGCTGGAGAATGTGGCCCAGCCTGGTTGAAGCTACAGATCGTAAAGGTGGAGAATTTTGGGACTGACTTGGGCGGGGTGGGGGGGTGTAACAGAAAGGTGGCAGGTGACCCCAAGGTTTTTGCCCTAACGTATGAGTTTCCCAGGGTTGCCGTCACAGACCGACTCTGGCCAGGCGGCTTTGAGCTGCAGCAGTAAATTCTCACGGCTCAGGGGGCCAGACATCCGAACTCAGGCTTGCGTGGGGCAGCGCACCTTTGGGGGCTGCAGGAGAGGGCCCGCCTCTGCCTCTTCCTGCTCCTCCAGGCCCCAGCGCTCCGTGGCTTGTAGACACATCACTCCCATTGCTGCCTCCATTGTTGTGTGGCCTTGTCCCCATGTCCCCATGTCCCTGTCCCTTCGTATGAGGACACTAGTCATACGGTTACTCCATGGTCCATACTCTATGATTACAGACTCCAGTGCGGCCTCATCTTCACTAATGATATCTGGAATGACTGTATTTCCAGACAAGCTCACATGCTGAGGATCTGGGAGTTAGGACCGAACCTGCCTTTGTGCGGGACACACGCAACCCCTAACACACCCGGAAGGCGCCAGGTTGATCGAGTTGGTTGGAGCTGCCTGGAGAAGCTGGGAGCCCACGTGCGGACGTTTTTCGTTTGGGATGCTCGTTGGAATCTAGGGGAGAAGGGAGGAGGTCGGTCTGGCCTCCTGGTCGAGGTCCTGCCTGGAGATTTAACTGCAGAGCTCTGGACATGTGGAAGGTGTTCCCAGTCCTGAGACCTGTGGCGTCATGGGCAGGTGGGGGTGGGAGGTGAGTGGCGGACCCACAGAGCGTGGGTGCTGGGGACAGAGAGACCACCGACGTCAGATGCCGGGCGCTGTGAGAATGGACGGTGGACTTAGACGCCTGGAGGCCACTGGGGGCCCGAGAAGAGTGAGTTTGGTGTGCTGGGTGAGGGTGCAGGCTTGGGGAAGAGGGTCTGAGAGACGCTGGGAGAGCTGGAAAATGCCCAGGTCAGGAGTCTCGAATGAATGCTACCGACCCGTAGCGTGGGACTGCTGGGGGACAGGACCACTCAGAGTGCCACCCCACGGATGACTTATTCATTACACAGAGAAAAGGGAGCTTTGCAAAGGACGGCAAAGTCCCCCAGTGACCTGCCATCGTGGGCACACAAAGTCACACAGCTCTCTGTGTCCCTGCCCAGAGGCTCAGCCTGCCATGGCCATGGTCCTCCAGACAAGTCCACCTAGAGGGGCTTTCTGCCAGACCCCTGGCTTGGACACCTCAAAACTCTCAGTGTCACAGAAGACCAAAAAGAAAAAAAAAAGGAATCAGGGCATTTATTCTTAAAGGAATACCCAGACACAGCCAGATGCGCGTGTGTGAACCTTGACTGGCTTCTGAATGGGGAAAGCACCGACTTACACAGCTGGGAAAACGCAGAGGTGGACTCTTCCTGGACCGGACACCATGTGCAGGGAGTGGCGATGGCTTTGGGTCGTGTAGAACGTTCGCACTCCTGGGCGACATCAGGATTTCTGCGCCTGGGGGGGAGGGGGAGGCACGAGAGCCAGTGTGGCAAAATGCGAACAGACGGGGAAGAGGAAGGGGACGCGGATGCCATTGTGCTGGTTCACAACGCTCTGTAGGTTTGAGATATTTTAAAACACGGAGCGGGGAAGCAGAGAGATGAGAGGGAGACTGGAGGCCTGGGCAAGGAGCTTAGCTGCACAGTAGCACTGGGCCCCCCGCCCCTTGGGCACCAGGGACTGGTTTTGTGGAACAGTCTTTCCATGGACCAGGGGGAAGGAGGGGATGGTTTTGGAGTGATTCAAGCACATTACATTCGAGGCCCCCTCCTGCTGTGTGGTCCGTTTCCCAACAGGCCTGGACCAGGACCAGTCTGTGGTCCGGGGATTGGGGACCCCTGCTGTATTGGAAGGAGGGGGTGGAGTGCAGCTGAGATGGAGAGGGGACACGATGGTGTGGGATGGGAGGGGCAACCTGAGGATGGAGGGGAAGGAGAATACTGAGTCCTGTCCCTGCACCGTGGCCTCAGGGACGTGGATCTCAGGGGGAAGGCTGGCCTTGGGTTGGAGCAGGGCCAAGCCCCCCATAACCCAGGGCAGGTGGGCGGACGTTGTGGTGGGGGATCATGGACCCTCAACTTCTGATGGCTTCTGTTTCCCTCAAAAAGTAGGAAGCAGAGTCGCCAGGAGAGTGTTCGGGGTGAGCTGTGGGAGGTTGGGGGACGGAGAAGACAGGAAAGTCACGCATGGCGGTGGGGGGAGCATGGGCCTGGGTGATGAGGTAAACAGGGCACCATGTCACCAGGAGGCTGCATGGACACGGCGCGGGAACCCAGACACCGACACCTGCCCCTGGCGCCTCCGTGCCCCTTCCTACCTGACCCAGGAACCTGGGCGGGGTGGCTGTGCCGCGGACAGACAGGCCATAGAACCAAGGGCAAAAGCTCCGAGTGGCCGGCGGGAGGGCCAAACCGAAAAGCAGCCCCGAGCTTCATTTTGGGTGCCCTTCCTGCCCACGCTCCAGGAAGAGGCCCTGGTGGTGTCCACCCTGTGGCCACTTACCACCAAGGAGCAAGTCTGTCCCTGGCGCTGCGTCGCTGGGCAGGGCTTTGCTTTTCCCTGCGTCCTTCTGAAGGATCACAGCAGTGCTTGCGAGGCGCTTGCTGAGTGGACCACTGTGCACGCAGCCCACGTGGGGGAAGGGTGGTTGGAAGTGGGGAGCAGCCCCTTGGGGGCTGGGAGCCGCAGGGTGCCCTGCCCAGCACACCTCCCGTCCTTCACCACACAGGTATGCCACCACGCAGATTGCCAGCAGCTGCACTGCCGGGGACCCCTCAACCTCTGCGAGGCCTGTGACAGCAAGTTCCACAGCACCATGCACTATGACGGGCACGTCCGCTTCGACCTGCCCCCGCAAGGTGAGCACGGGTCAGGGCACCTGGCCCGGCCCCTGGGGTCCCCAGGGTCGCTCCAGACCCCCTGTCTGGGGACTCAGTGTCTCGGTAACTGTGGGAGCCGTGACGGGACCATGAGAAGGACAAGAGCCAACTGTGAATGATGAAACACAAATACGTTTCCATCCCTTTTGTCCCACAAGCTTTCTCACCAGAGAAAAGGCTGGGGGTTGTGTCCCGTCTTGGGAGCAGATCTGTCTCTCCTGGGTGCTGGGTCTATACCTCCCACCGCTGCCCTGCCCCTGGACGGGGGGCCAGCATGAAGGTCCCTTTCTTCTTGTCCTCAGGCAGGGGACTTCTGGGCCAATCTTCCAGCCAGGAGTAGAGGCGGTGGGGGTGGGGGTAGAGTGGGGGGGGCAGGTCAGAGGAACTTGTAGCAGGAAACAAGAAACCCCTCTTGCTGAACAGGGGCCTGGCCCAGGCCCACCGCCAACTGGCTGTGCTGGGGTGCCAGCCCTTTGTCTCCTTCCTCAGCTGGTCAGAGGCACCAAGAGACTCTGCCCCTCTGCCAGGGCCTCCGGGGACTTTGAGTATGGTCACGGGTGGGGGAGGGGAGGCCCAGGAGAAAGAGCCACGGGCCTTGTCCCTTCTGGCAGCAACCCCAGAGGCCACTTCTGCGTCCCTGGTCCACAGAAGGGTAAACAGAGGCTGCCTGTGGGGTAGGACTGAGAACGGAGCATCACCTGCAGTGTCCTCTCAGGGCCCTCGTATGGTTTTGGGCCAGGGCGTGACGGATGATAAGCAGTGGCCAAGCCCCTCTCCTCACAGAACCAAAGGGCCCTCGCCAGCTTCCAGGGGTACAGGGTCAGCAGGCAGTGGTCCCTCTAGAGGTGGCCAGGCTGGAAGGCTGAGGAGGGGGCCAGGGAGGGAGCAGGCACGATCCTGTTCCCACTCTACTCCAAAGGCTCTGTCCTGGCACGGAACGTGTCCACCCGATCGTGCCCCCCACGCACCGGCCCTGCAGTGGACTTGGAGGAGGAAGAGGAAAGCCTGATGGACGGCAGAGGGTAGGTGGGCAGAGAAGACGCCTGAGGGGGCCCGAGATCAAAGGTCCAGGCACCAGAGATTTCAGAAGGGCTGACTGGAGACCTCTCCCTGTCCCTGGGGCTGCCATCTTCCTGGAGGAGGCTAGCCTGGGCCAGCCTCTAGGGCTTTACCTGATGGGGTGCCACTGGGTGTGAGCCCTGTGTTGGCCACCAGAGGGCGCACAGCCCCTTCGTGGGCCCTGGCCTGTCTGGCCGCTCCTGAGCTCCCCCGGTCACCTGGGGTGACTGAGGTGTGGGTAGGCAGCCACGGCCCACTCACAACACCCCCTGGTGAGAAGCCAGTGTGTCTCCAACCTCTGACCTCCCTGGCTTCCCTGCAGGGACCGGAAGAGCACAGGCCTGAAACTCTCCAAGAAGAAAGCCCGGAGGAGACACACAGACGTAAGGAACCCAGGGATGGCAGAGCGGCCAGACAGCCTCTGCCTCTCCCAGGCCCTTTCCTTCCCGCCCCCGAGGCTGGGCCTGCCTGCTCTGAGCTCCAGGACTAGGGGCGGGGCCCAGTGTGTCCCTACCTCGCCACCCGGCCCTGCAGCCCAGCACTGCCCAACTCAGCCGGGGGTGCATGGGGGACACTCCAGGAGCCCCTCCCTCAAGCAGGAGGGATGCTGGCGGCCTGCCTGGGGCAGAGCCGGGCTGGTGAGCTCCTACGTTCACTCCCCTGCCGGGGCTCCCATTCTGGACCCTGGAATGGGAAGGGTGGGGGCCAAAGGCACAGAAGCTGAGACCCATGTCCTCTCAGGACCCAAGCAAGGAGTGCTTCACCCTGAAGTTCGACCTGAATGTGGACATCGAGACAGAGATCGTGCCTGCCATGAAGAAGAAGTCGCTGGGGTAGGCTCGGTGGGCCACCTGTGGGAGTGGGCTGTGAACGTGTCCCCCCCCACCTGTGGGCAGACCCTCTCGGTGTGAACGCCAGCCTGAGGGAACAGGTGACAGGGCCTGTGTGCCTGTGTGTGTTTTCCAGCCCTGTCTGCATGTCCAGGTCCCTGGGTGTGGACCGGCCTGTGACAGTGTCTGCCCTAGTGTATGATAGGAATGTGTGTAAGCGTGTGTGTGTGTGTGTGTGTGTGTGTGTGTGACCCCACTGGTGGTTGTGGCTAGGGTGGGGGTTTGTGTGACTGACCCCTAACAGACACAGCTCCCATCCTGGGGCAGGGAGGTGCTGCTGCCCATATTTGAAAGGAAGGGCATCACGCTGGGCAAAGCAGACATCTACCTGGACCAGTCCAACACACCCCTGTCCCTGACCTTCGAGGCCTACAGGTTCGGGGGACACTACCTGCGGGTCAAAGGTAAGCAGCAGGCTGGGCAGGAGGGTGGCTGGGGCCTGGCTGGGCCTCCTGCAGATGAGTGCTTTTCCCTGGGCTCAGGTTCCTGTTGGCCATGGCCTTGAGCAGGCTCATTACCATACAGGTGTCTCTCCTGGGCGGTGGTGGGTGGTGGCCAGGGCTGGCAGGGTGGAGTTTCAGGGGAGGGCAGCTAGGCCTTGGTTCGGATACTTGGGGGAGAGAGGACTGGGCCCCCTTTCCTACCAGACCTGGATGCTGAGGACCTGTCTTTGCCCCTAATGCTACCCCAGCCAAGCCAGGGGACGAAGGGAAGGTGGAGCAGGGGGTGAAGGACTCCAAGTCTCTGAGTCTGCCAATCCTGCGGCCGGCGGGGGCTGGGCCCCCGGTCCCGGAGCGCGTGGACCCACAGAGCCGCCGGGAGAGCCAGGACATCCTGGTGAGGAGGGCTGTGTCAGGGCCAGGGGTCAGCAGGGGCCCTGCGAAGTCAGCTGGGCCCCGCGTGGCTCCCTCTCGGGGCTTTAATATCCCATTCTGGAAAGTGGGGCTGGCTCTGAGAGTCTGCTGGTGCCCAAAGAGCGTGCGTGTGTGTGTGTGTGTGTGTCCCAGCAGATGCTGTGTGGGGAGCTGGACTTCTTTGTCACTGGCTGTGTGTGTGAATGTGTTGTGGGTCCCTTTGGAGCTGTGCTCTTTAAGCACATCTGAGTATGTATATGTTTGTGTGTGTGACTGTCTTTCTCTCCACATGCTCCGGGCTCGTGGCTGGGTGGGGCTGTGGGGTCCAGGGTGGGGTTGGCCTTGACTGCCCCTCCCTGGCCAGGCCCCTGGTCGCCGCCGAAAGAACATGTCAGAGTTCCTGGGGGAGGCGAGCATCCCAGGGCAGGAGCCCCCCATGCCTTCCAGCTGCTCTCTGCCCAGCAGCAGCAGCAGCGGCAACGACAGCTGGAAGAACCGGGCCGCCAGTCGCTTCAGCGGCTTCTTCAGCTCGGGCCCTAGCACCAGCACCTTCGGCCGGGTATGTGGTCCCATGGGCCCTGGGTCGGGGCAGCAGGTTGACCCTGATCCCTGACCCTGACCCTGGTCTCCTTCCAGGAGGTGGACAAGATGGAGCAGCTGGAGAGCAAGCTGCACGCCTATGGCCTCTTTGGGCTGCCCAGGCTGCCCCGGAGGCTGCGCTTTGACCACGACTCGTGGGAGGGGGACGAGGACGAGGACGAGGACGAAGATGACGCCGGCCTGTGGCTGGAGGACAGCTGGCGGGAGCTCACTGATGGACATGAGGTGGGTGCCACCACAGCCGGGGGAAAGGGGGACATTATCCCCCTACTTGGCAGGGCCCTTCTGAGGACGCAGTGACAGGATGTTCCACAGGACAGCCCTGTCAGGCTGCTGTCGTCGTTAAACTGGGGAAACTGAGGCAAGGTGAAACCGCAGTGTCATTTAGATGTCTTAGCGGCAGAGGAGGGCCCAGAGCTCGGGGACCTCCATGTCTGCACTGGCGGAAGGAAGTTCCATGTGAGGTCGCCCACCCTTCCCCTCCCTGGCTGTGCCTGCACACTCTGGCTCCTGGCCACCTCCTGCCCTTTCCGCAGAAGCTGACCCGGAGGCAGTGCCACCAGCAGGAGGCAGTGTGGGAGCTCCTGCACACCGAGGCCTCCTACATTAAGAAACTGCGGGTGATCACTAATGTGAGTATAGGCCACAGGGCCCAGAGCCACCCCATCTGCCTCCCCAGCCTCCTCTGGGTGCCCGAAGCAGAGTGTGGGCCTTCGCAGAAGGATCAGGTGCCAGGCCACAAAGGGGAAGGAAAGGCAGAGGAGGGCCGAGCCCTGGGCAGGAGGTGGTTCCCACTGCTCAGGCACATGGGAGGGGCTTCCGGGAGGTTTGGTGGGTGGAGCTGAATTAACACAGGCCCCCTTCTTTGACTCATTCAACGGCATCCCTGAACACCTGCTGAGTGCAGGTGCCCAGCAGCCCACACCCTAGACATGGAGACAGTGTGGGTAGGCGCTGGGGAGTGTGTATATAGGGACTTTGACCTGGGGGGAGCACCTGCCCTGGGCTTGGGGGGTCAAGGAAGGCACCCCCTGAGTTGAAACTCAGAGCCTGAGCCGGAAGAGAGTGTTGCAGGCTAGGCTGCAAGCTTGGGTCCAGGTGAGGCCTGGGCCAGGTGGACCCTTTGGTGGGCTTCGAGGGTTGGGCCTTTTCTCAAAGGGTGAACCCTCTCTGTCCCAGGGTGCCTCAGGGCCACCTGTGAGGGTTAAGGGGTGGAGGGGAGCATAAGAATCTGGATGGAGTATCAGGACTGGGACCACCCCCCTTAAGCTGCAGCACCCCCTACCCCCACAGCTGTTCCTGTGTTGCCTCCTGAACCTCCAAGAGTCCGGCCTGCTGTGTGAGGTGCGGCTGGGCCTGGGGGCGGGGAGGGTGCCAGGAGAAGTGGACGTGGGCCTGGCAGGGCAGGAGGGTCCGGGAATAGAGGGGCTTAAGTAAAAGCCGAGGCGGACGGGACGGGGCTGGAAGAGGGCAGGACCCACAGGTGGAGTGGGCCTGGGGCAGAGCCTGGCATTAGGGAGCTGGGGAAAGGTGCGGGGTTGAAAGGGTGGGACGCACAGGGGCGGGGCTACCGGGCAAGGCAGGCGAGGGGCGGGACCGAGCGCTCCTCCTGGCCCCCAGGTGGATGCGGAGCGACTGTTCAGCAACATCCCCGAGATCGCGCGTCTGCACCGCAGTCTGTGGGGCAGTGTGATGGCTCCGGTGCTGGAGAAGGCGCGGCGCACGCGGGCGCTGCTGCAGCCCGGGGACTTCCTCAAAGGTTTCAAGATGGTACGGACCAGGCGGGGGTGACACGAGGGCAGGGCGGGGGGTGGGGGGCGGGGGGGGGCGATCCCATCTGTCTGACACCCCAACCTCTCTGGGACCAGTGGCCCCGCACGACCCCTACCCCTAGCGGTCAGAGGCAGGGAGTTCCGAGTCCGTCACCTGGGTTTACCCCAGCTGGCCATCTTCCCTTGCTGCCTGGCTGAGTGTGGTCACTCGCCAAGGCTGTTTCTTCATATAGAAAACAGGGACCATAAGCTTGCCACCCGCCGGGGTGGTCGCGAAAGTGCAGTCAGGAGGAGCTTGAGCGGGGCCCAGCCCTCGGAGCGCCAGGTAACCGGTGTTCCTCTCTGTGCCAGTTCGGCTCCCTCTTCAAGCCCTACATCCGGTACTGCATGGAAGAGGAAGGCTGCATGGAGTACATGCGTGGCCTGCTGCGTGACAACGACCTCTTCCGGGCCTATGTCACGGTGAGGGCGGGGGAGCGGGCTGATGGGCAGAGGTGCAGGACCTGGCGTCCGCCTCTGCTGCGGGTGCGTGGGTGCAGGCGGTGGGCGTGGCCTGCCCTGAGCACCCCCCACCCCCACCCCTGCTCCTCCTGCCACAGTGGGCCGAGAAGCACCAGCAGTGCCAGCGGCTGAAGCTGAGCGACATGCTGGCCAAACCACATCAGCGGCTCACCAAGTACCCTCTGTTGCTCAAGTCAGTGCTGAGGAAGACGGAGGAGCCGCGAGCTAAGGAGGCGGTCATCACCATGGTAACCAGGGCGCCGGGCGGGGCTCCCTCTGAGGCTCGCAGCCCCTGCTTGGTGCCGGGCCTGAACCAGCCATCATCCTACCCCCAGATCAGCTCTGTGGAGCGCTTCATCCACCAAGTGAACACGTGCATGCGACAGCGACAGGAGCGGCAGCGGCTGGCGGCCGTAGTGAGCCGTATCGACGCCTACGAGGTGGTGGAGGGCAGCAACGATGAGGTGGACAAGGTGGGCAGACTGGCCCCACGTGGAGGGAGGGCGGGCCAGACTGGTAGGCAGGGGCTCTGCTGGAGTGTCGCGTGAGGACTCCTATCTGAATGGAAGGGCAGCCCCTGACCTCTCCCACACCTGCATTCCGTCCCCGCCCCACCCCCCCAGCTCCTGAAAGAGTTTCTGCATCTGGACCTGACAGCGCCCATTCCTGGTGCCTCCCCCGAGGAGACCCGTCAGCTGCTGTTAGAGGGGAGCCTGAGGATGAAGGAGGGGAAGGACAGCAAGGTGACTCTGGAGGACACCCCATACCCAGGGACCCTGCCCCACCCATTCGTGCCCCGCAGGTTTGGACCACCCCTTCCAGGGCTCCTCCTGGATGTGCTCAGTGGTGCTCAGCTGCTGCCCAGCCAGTTGCGGGGTGGGGGGGAGGGGCGCAATTTGAGAGCTAGTGACCTATAAGAGGTCCTCTGAGAGGTAATTAGCTGCCTGCAGTTAGCCCTTTCTGCCTCCATGCTGTGAAGTGAAGCTCTTTTGAATGACAGTGTAGTTGACATGCAGCATTATATTAAAGGTATACGACAGGGTGAGACTTCGTATTTACACACCTTACAAGGTGACCACCACAGAGGGCCCGCCATACAAAGTTGTCGTGATGTGTCTGGCTGTGTTCCCCGCACTGTGCTCCACGCGCCCGCGACTTACTTAAATCACGACTGTGATTTGTGCCTCCCACTCCTGTGGCCTTTTTGCCCAACCCCCCACTGCCCAGCTCGGGGCCACTGTCGGGTTTTCTGTGTCTGAGTCTGCTTGCTTTGTTTGTTCGTTTGTTTAGTTGTTTCCATTCCACGTAGCACAATATACTCTAGGTCCATCTGTGTGGTCACAAGTGGCAAGGTTTCATTCTCTTTTTTTTTTTTTTATTTTATTTATTTATTTTTGGAGAGAAGGGAAGGGAGGGAGAGAAACATCACTGTGTGGTTGCCTCTCATGTTTTCCCCTACTGGGAACCTGGCCGGCAACCCAGGCATGTGCCCTGACTGGGGATAGAACTGGTGACTCTTTACTTCACAGGCTGGCACCCAATTCTCTGAGCCACACCAGCCAGGGCTCAATTTACATTTAAAGTAATTGTTGATAGGTATATACTTATTGCCATTGTAATTGTTTTCATACTATACAGCATTTATAAGTGGTGGGTCTACTACCTTTACTGTGTGCTTGCCTTTTCTAACGAGATTTGTTTTTCATATTTTCTTATTTCTGGTGTTGGTCTTTTTTCCCCATTACCTTTCCTGTAATGCCGGTTTAGCAGAGATGAGCCCCTTTAGCTTCTGCTTCTCAGGGAAAATCTTGCTCTCTCCGTCAATTCTGAATGACATGCTTGCTGGGTAGTCTTGGTTGTAGGTTTTTCCCTTTCGTCATGTGGAATGTGTCGCGCCCTTCCCGTCTGGCCTTGCCCACAGTTTACTCTTTACAAATGCAGCAATAGGGTCACAGGCCACGGGCTGTCTGTCTTGCCCACTTGGGGCCTTGTGGGTCCCTGGTGAGAGGGAGGAGGCACAGGCCCTGAGCCCACCAGGGACAGCCCAGACCCACGCTCCTGAGGTATGTTAACCCTTGAGGTACTGTGTAATCTGGAGCCTATGATCAAAATTTTAAAATTACCTCCCTTTTCCTCTTTCATGTCAAGTTTTAATTGAAATAAGTCACAAGTATGTGAAAGAAAATGATCTTGCTTTGCATTTTGGTTTTGCTCTCGGGTCCATGGGGGAGGGCAGGGGAGGCCTTTGACAAAGTCTGAGCACCCCCAGGAGAGGGCGTTGCAGCAGACAGGCTGAGGCCCTGCCTGAGGCTCTATGACCCTGGCCTTGACCCCTGGCCTCTCCTGCTCCCCCTCACCCCACTCAGATGGACGTATACTGCTTCCTCTTCACGGACCTGCTCTTGGTGACCAAGGCAGTGAAGAAGGCTGAGAGGACCAAGGTCATCAGGCCACCACTGCTGGTGGACAAGATCGTGTGCCGGGAGCTGCGGGACCCTGGTGAGGAGTCTGAGTCCTTGCTCCGGGGCCAGGGCTGTCATGGGCAGGGCCCGTGGTCTCAGCTGATTCTGAGCCCTTCCTAACCAGGCTCCTTCCTCCTCATCTACCTGAACGAGTTCCAAAGCGCCGTGGGGGCCTACACGTTCCAGGCGAGCGGGCAGACTCTCTGCCGAGGCTGGGTGGATTCCATTTACAATGCCCAGGTGAAGGCAGAGTGGCGTGCGGGTGGGCAGGGCGGCCTGGGGGGCTGCTGCTCACAGCCCATTCTGCCCCATGCACCTCTGCTGCCACCTGCAGAACCAGCTGCAGCAGTTGCGAGCGCAGGAGCACCCGGGCAGCCAGCAGCGCCTGCAGAGCCTGGAAGAGGAAGAGGATGACCAGGAGGAGGAAGAGGATGAGGAGGAAGAGGAAGGTGGGGAGAGCAGCACTTCGGCTGCCAGCTCCCCCACCATCCTGCGTAAAAGCAGCAACAGCCTGGACTCCCAGCACTGGTATGTTTGCCCAGGACCACCCAGCAGGCCAGGCAGGGCACGCACTCCAGCCCTGGACTCCTGACCCCAAGGCCACAGACAGGGGTGGAGCCTAGCTCAGACCCCTTTGTCTGAATGGCTTCATGTCATGAACCCAGCGGGGGTGGGGGCGCGGTCTATCTTCCACCAGCATCCAGGCAGGGCTGACAAACCAATTTCAACTTGACTACTGACTCTAATTCATCAATAGCTGCCTGGAGCTGAGCTGAGAACTCTTAGGCTGTATCCAGCAGGAAAGGGCTCTTGGTAGTGACAGACGCCGTTACTGGTGTCTGTTGTGGGCACAGGAGTCGGGCAATCTGGGGCATATGCCCCATATCTACCATCTCTGAGCCTCTGAGCAGGGTGGCAGAGACGGTAGACCTTTGCTTTGCCCGGCACAGGGCTGGAGCGGGCTGGCTAGGTCTCCTCTGTCCCTGCTCACTCTCTCTGTCCCCCACCTCCCCACCCCCGCCACACAGTGCCTCGGACGGCTCCACGGAGACCCTAGCCATGGTGGTGGTGGAGCCTGGGGAGACGCTGTCCTCTCCCGAGTTCGAGCGTGGCCCCTTCAGCTCCCAGTCGGATGAGACGTCCCTCAGTACCACGGCCTCATCCATCACGCCTACCAGTGAGCTGCTGCCCCTGGGTCCCGGGGACAGCCGCTCCTGCTCCATAGACTCTGCCTACGGCACCTTGTCCCCCACCTCCTTGCGAGACTTTGGGACCCCAGCTCCTGTGGCGGAGCCAGCGCCCCAGCTCCCAGAGGTGCCACGAGCCCCTTCACCCTCCCCCTCCCCCCGCCTCCGCCGCCGCACCCCTGTCCAGCTGCTGCCCCACCTGCCCCACCTGCTCAAGTCCAAATCCGAGGCCAGCCTCCTCCACCTGCTGTCAGGGGCAACCACCCGTGGAGCACCCCCCGCCCCCAGCCGCAGCCTGTCGGAACTCTGCTTGGCCACCACAGCCACTGGCGCTCGGACTCAGGGCTCCCCCCAGGGGGCTGGGCCCAGCTGGAGTTGCAGGGGCGCACCAAGCTCTGGCAATGGCTCTCAGCCATCAGAAACGGAGGCTGGAACACCCTACCGGGCTGGGGAGTCTGAAGGGCCCACGGGGAGGAGCAGAGACCTGCCCTCAGGGGCCTCACCCAGGGCCCAGCCCGAACCCCCCCCAGGGATCTCTGCCCAGCACAGGAAGCTGACGCTGGCCCAGCTCTACCGAATCAGGACCACCTTGCTGCTTAACTCCACGCTCACTGCCTCGTGAGTGGCCTGGCCTGGGCTAGACAGAGGGCAGGTGCCCCAGTGTGCTGGCACAGGGGTCACTGAGCCCCGGGAGGGGGTAGGGGCACTGTTGTGACTGGGAGCAGGTGACATCTAGGAATGTGGGTGGAGGAGGGGCCCTGAGGCCTGCTCACCCTCAGGGTGAGGGTGTCCTCGGAGAGCAGTGGTGAAGGGGTCTAAGAATTCTAGTGGGGTGGAGAGGGTGGCCAGAGTCCCTCTGAGTGGCATCAACCAAGAAGGACTGTTTCCCCCCACCCCTCGCAGGGAGGTCTGAGCAGAGGGAGACCCCTGAGGGTGCCGCTGGACCATGGGACAGCAGACAGCGTGCCTGCTGGGGCGTGCCCGTCCCTGTCCCAGCTGCCGCCTTGTGCGTGTGCAAGAGCAGAGTGCTGGGCAGGACCACTGCCGCCACCCCGGGTTGATCTGCACTTTGCCAGAGGGGAAGGAAACAGGAGGGTCTGGCAGAGTCCCAGGCCCGCCGCAGTGCCCCTCAGGACCACCCCCCACAGTCTCCAACTTCACTAACCGGCCCCCCATCCTTGATTCCGTGTCCGCTACTCCCCGAAGTCACCAGCTCTGATCCACTGGGCTGGTCTCCCAGGCCACCCCCCCTCTACCCTCATCTGGCCCCAAATGGGGCATTCACTCCCTCGCCTCTCTCTGTCCCTCCCGTACAGTTCCACTGGCCACCCCAGGCTTGGGTTGGGCTCTGTGTAAAGTTGCATATTTATTGAGCTTTTTGTTCTTTTATAAAGACTTGTATATACTCCACTGAGAAGAGTCCTTTGCTTTTGGAACCCACCCCTTCCAGGATGCAGGTGCACTGAGCTCCTGCCCCTCCCTCTGTGGTGGGGCACCCCTGGAAGAGACTGTGGGAAGCAGAGCAAATTAGGGGGCAAAGGTCACCAGACCAACACCCCGAGATCAACCCAGTCCCCTGCTACAGCCATGAGGTCCACCATTAGAGCCCCATGTGGTGCCTCTGGGGACTCTGCCCCGGGTGGCCCATAAGCTCATGCTGGGTGGGCGGCTTGTGTCAGGCTCGCTGGGACTCCCCTAGAACTCCCCTCCAGGGGAGGGCCCTGCCCCACACCCACACAGGACCTGGGCATGGTGGGCCTCGATCAGGCTCTGTGGCCCATCTGGAGGAAATCACAGCGGGGTGGCCTCTGGGTTGGGGCGAGATCCCAGGCATGAGGACCCAGAGGCAGCCCTGACCTGTGTGCCCCTTGCTGCCCCTGGCCATCTCAAGTGAGTCCCTGTGTGCTGGGGGCAGGTCCCCAGGCTCTAGGCTCCACTTCCATGGTCCCTCTGGCCCTGCCCTGAACCCCACCTCTGAGGCAGGTTTACTGGGGTGGTGGGGGCGGGCCCTGTGGTGACAGGCTGGGCGCCGGGCGGAACCTCGGTGGGCAGGGCGGGCAGAGCGGGGAAGCCCCTGCTCCTGAGCCATCGGAGGGCACAGAGCGGTGCTGGGGCCATGGAGCAGCAGCTTGGGGACTGTCCTGCGGTGTTGGCTGCGGTGAGTGGGGACCCTAGAGGGTGGGGGCCGGCCTCGAACCTCCTCTGGGCCTGGGTGGGTCAAGGAAGGGGTCCCTGTGAATATCTGAATCTCCGCTCCCAGACTCGCTGGGGACTGGGCAGCACCCCTCCCCCGCTCCGACCTAGTTAGAGGCGCAGCCAGGCGGGCCCTTCTGCTGGGAGGAAACACCCTCCCAGGGGCCCAAGGGGTCTGGAGGCCCCAGGCAGAGAAAGATCAGAGTCTCTCACCACCTTCGGAGGAGCCCCAGGGGTGGGGGGGCGCCAGGTTCTGCCCCGGTGGAGAGGAACCATGTGAGGGGGGCCAGGGGAGTCCTCCCCTCCACTTCTCCAAAGCCTAGCCTGGGCATGGGGGGAAGGAAGGGAGTCTCCCCTCCAACCCACGGGCACCCCTTCTGCTCAAGGACCTGAGAAGTGGGCTGCTCTGAGGGAGAATCCTGGGGCATCTGAAGTTGGGGAAACTGGGCAGGGAAAGCCCCTCATGGGGAAGCCACCCTGGGGCCAGCAGCACCTGTCCCCCAGGCCCTCCTGCTGCTGCTGCTGCTGCTGGGCATCCGGGGCCAGGGCAGCGCCCCTGGCCCCAGCTGTGGCTGTGCCCACGACTCTCAAAAGAGGAACGGTCTGCTCTGTTGCAGGGGCTGCCCAGCAGGTGAGTGGCTGAAAGGGTTGGAGGGGTGTGGAGGGGGAAGGGAGGGCCAACCGGAAGGGGGAGGGGACGGCAGGCAGGCCAGGGATGGGGTGAGGGGGCTGGGAGAGCAGCAGGGAGCCACAGTTAGGGGAGGAGGGGGGCTTTGACTCTGACCCTGGTCTGGATTCCACAGGACAGTACCTGGCAGCCCGCTGCACAAAGCCTTGTGGCAATGCCACCTGCCTCCCGTGCCCCCGGGGCACCTTCCTGGCCAGGGAGGGCCACCACAAGACCAGCTGCACTCGCTGCCAGACCTGTGATGAGCAACGTGAGGGGCTTCCTAGTGTTAAGAGGGGTCTCCTGAGGACAGGCGGAGGCCATGCTCTTTCTGAAGGAAGTGCCTGGCTTGGGCCCCCCGTGGGTGTGAGGCCCCTCCACCCTGATCCCGCCTCAGGAGGCCTCCGTGCCCTTTCTTCCTGGTGACTTCCCTGTCCTTGTGCACATTTCAGCCTCTGGTCTGCGGTGATTCTCTGCTTCTGTTCCTTTTGGGGTCGCCCTCTCTTCGGTCTGTCCCTGTCTCTGTCCTTCCAGGGGTCTGCCCCACCTCTCTGTCGGGGTCTCTGCCCCTGACTGCCTCCGTTCTCCCCATCTCCCTGCACTGCCCCCCAGTCTCCCAGGTGGTTCTGAGGAACTGCTCAGCGGTAGCAGATACCAGCTGTGGCTGCAGGCCAGGCTGGGTCATGGAGTGCATGGTCGCGCACTGCGTCGGCAGCCCGCTCTTCCAGTGCCACTCATGCCAGGACTGCGGGGCCCTGCACCGCCACACGTGGGTGCCCTGTGAGTACCCTTAATATGGGCTATTGACCCCACCCCCTCCCCGCGGCCCTCTCTCTCACCTGACCCTCGCCATCTCTTGGACTGCAGGTTCCAGCACAAAATGTGGGACCTGTCTGCCTGGCTACTATGAACATGGCAACAGCTGTGTGTCCTGCCCCACGTAACTTCCTGGCTGCCCTGGGCAGGGGGAAGGGGAGCTGGGAGCAGGGTGGGGGTCTCGGGGCAGGGAGGGGGGAGCTTGGCTCTACTGTGGTTGGGCCCCACATCAGGCAAACAGGTAAAGAGAAATCTGGATTCACCTACACCAGATCAGTAAGGATTCCTTTAGCAGCCCTTATATTACGATTTGTCACCTACAGAGGGAGTTACATTGATACAGAGTTTCAAAACTTGGGCTGAGATTCAGGAGCTGCCACTTGTTCCCTGGAGGGTCTTGGACGAGTTACTTCACCACTCTGACACGTGGCTTCCCCATCTGCACGTGGGGATGTTAGCAGGTCCACCCCAGAGCATCAGCCATTTCCAGAAACTGTCCCAGGTGCTGGGGATACAGCAGGGAACAAAACAGGCAAATCCTGGTCTTCAGGGAATGGGCATTCTAGTGACCCTCACTCAGTCTGGTCTCGCAGAAGCTCGATAAATTGTGGCTGAGGACACAAGTGACATTTCAGCAGCACTTCAGAAACATTCGTGGGCAGATGTGGAGAGCTCCTCCTGTGTTGGAGGCCCTCACCCACTGCCCCCCTCCCCTGGCAGGAGCGCCCCCTGGAGCTGTCCTGGGCCCTGCTCGGGAGTCTGCGGCTGGAGGCAGAGTAGGTGGTGTGCTGGGAGTGAGCACAGTGGGAGGGCTGGGCCGGGCCAAGGGCAGGTTGGGGGAGGCTACCACCCACCACCAACCAGCCGCTCTCTCAGTGTTCTGGGTCCAGGTGCTCCTGGCAGGCCTGGTGGTCCCACTCTTGCTCGGTGCCACCCTGACCTACACATACCGCCGCTGCCAGCCCTGCAAGTCGATGGTTCCCGGTAAGTGCATGTGTGCACACTCAGCACACAGGTGTGTGCACACACTCCTAGGAGCCTCGGGTCAGGATGGGTAACCCAGACTCAGCCCTGATGCAGAGGGGGAAACTGAGGGAGTGAGTTCTGGGGGGGTGGTGTGTGCAGAGGAATTCGAGAAGCTGGACCAGCACCCAGGTCCCAGGAGCCCTGCCCGGGTGCTGGGTAGACTTTCTTGTCTCTCTCAGCAGATGGAGCTGGGATGGAGATCCTGACCCCACTGCAGGTAAGAATCTCAGATATGTTCTGGAAGATGGTGAGCAAGCACCCAGGCCTCCACCTTCTGGAGCTGAGGGGTTGGGCCTTATTATAGCTCGCGGTCCCCGGTGCATGGCACAGTGGCCACGTGGAGTCGACCTAAGAAAGCTGTGTGCCAAGTTATCAGTGCAGGAGAGCAGCCCAGTGCCTGTCCTCAGGTAGCTCTCTGTCCCCAGGACCCACAGGTGAACAGGGGTTAACAGCTGAGTGGGACGAGGGCCACTGTGGTGAGGGCAGGGGCAGGGCACTCTAGGCAAAGGGCATAGCTCTTCCACAGGGCCAAGTGAGGGAGTACGGCGCACCCAGGGTAGGCGGCACTGGTGGTGGTGGGGGGGGGAGGGTTGCTGGCCATGGACTCCAGCAGAGGGGCCTTACTAGGTAAGCAGGGCTGATCTAGGGGCTCTCGTGGCTTCCAGGCCACCCACCTCTCACCCTCAGAGAGAGCGCACACCCTTCTGGCGCCACCCAGTGGCAGTGAGAAGGTATGCTCCGTCCAGTTGGAAGGCAACAGCTGGACCTCTGGCCCCTTCCACACCCAGGAAGCGCCCTGCCCAGGGCTGCCGTGGTTCCGGGACCAGCTGCCCAGCAGAGCCCTTGGTAAGCGACTTCAGTGGCCTGAGGCTTTGACACCACGGTGAAGTCCGAGATGACAAGCTGTGGTTTGCTGAGGCACCACTTGCCCACTTCCTGGCCACTAGCTAACTACTTTGGTGGCTCTCCCTGCGCCGTGGCCCGCTGTGGCCGTGGCTGCAGACCGCATTCCCACTGGCTCTCTGGTCTATCTCCAGGACCGCTGCCACAGACCTCGCCAGCGTCCCCTGCAGGCTCGGCGGCCACCATGCTCCAGCTGGGCCCGCAGTTCTACGACGTGATGGATGCGGTGCCCGCCCGACGCTGGAAGGAGTTCGTGCGCACGCTGGGCTTGCGCGAGGCCGAGATCGAGGCCGTGGAGGTGGAGGTTGGCCGCTTCCGCGACCAGCAGTATGAGATGCTGAAGCGCTGGCGCCAGCAGCAGCCCGCGGGCTTGGGCGCCATCTACGCGGCCCTGGAGCGCATGGGGCTAGACGGCTGCGCTGAGGACCTGCGCAGCCGCCTGCAGCTCGGCCCGTGACGCGGAGCCCACCTGCCAACCGGGGGCTCTGGTGGCCCTTGGCGAAGCCCTAAGTACCGTTACTTATGCGTGTAGACATTTTATGTCACTTATTATGTATGCCTCTGGCACGGCCCTGCGTAGCAGCGCCAGCCGGCCTCACCCCTCCGCGCCCCACCTGGGTTCTGGTTAAGGCGAGGAAGCATCGATGAACGTGGACAGGGGAGGGTCAAGAGATTGCTCAGCTGTTTCTCGGCCTGAGTCTGGCTAAGGCTGTGGTATTAAATCTATGAAAAAAACCCCTGCTGCTTGGTGTTTCCGTGAGGCTGGCGTGTTAAGTGGCCCAGGCTTGGTTTCCTGGGGAGTGTCGAAGGGGCCGGAAGTCTTGCCACCCAGGGTCTGAGACCCACGGTGGGGGCTGGAGTGGCCCTACGCCCATCCTGCCCCTCCCCCTTAGCTGTGGCAGACCCTCAAAGGGAGAGAGAGGCAAGTCCGCAACTATGGGCGGGCGCGAATGAATGTGAGGGAGCCCCAGGCGTCTGAGAGAGCTTTAATGGGGGTGCGAGACGGCGGGGGCGCGGGGACCTGGGAGGCAGCAGTCGGAGACAGGTTCGGGGCCCCTCATCCTCCGTGGACTCTACCACTGCAGTGAAAGGGTCCGAGGAGTTCGGCCCGGCTGGGGCCGCGCACAGACTTCCTCCCTGGAGGAAGGTGGGGCCCCGGGAGCTGCAACTCCGTCCTGACGGGCAGTTTTCACCGTTTCTGGTAAACAAATGACTGAGAGGAAACCCTCGGCGGGGATGGGAAATGCGGGCTGGGCGCATATCTAGGTCAGGGAGGGGGGAAAACCCCTTCCCCGAGTGCTGGAGCCTGCCTCCGCCCAGGATGCGCCAGCGGATGCACCAGCGACGCGGTTCCGGGGTGCGGGGGAGGGGACTGCAGCCGGGTACATGTCTCCCAGGAAAACAAAGTCACCACCTACGGGGCTGGGGAGAGCTCAGCGCACGCTGACATTCAACGGACATGCAAATGTATGTAAATAGGCATGCAAATCAGCAGCTTTTGCGTCAACGACTTGGGCACTTTTGGGGGGCTACTACAGCGGCTGCGGCGGTGGGCGCTCCAGCGTCGTCCAGCGCTGGGGATGCGAGGGCCCGAGTGGGGGTCAGGGAGGGGTTACAGCACCGGAGGGGAGGGCGGCGTGGCTCCCAGCCCTTCCGTCCGGTCGGGCAGGCTGGGGCGGGGGCTGCCTCCCCCCTCCCCCCAGCTCGCGAGGATGCGCGCAGGAAAGCAGCATCTAGTACTTAGCGATGTCCCCTTTCTTCAGGATGATCTGTCTTTGCCAGGGCGCCAGCTTGGTCTCGTCGTAGCCCAGCGTCCGTAGCTTCTCTGACTGCTCTTTTTCCCGCTGCATCTCCTCCTGCTTCTGTCGCTCCTCCTCTTTGCTAGACATGGGTTAGGGGGCAGAACTGCCGTCAAGGGTGGAGGGTAGGCCAGGCACTGTGAGGGCTCACGGGTGGAAAGGACTGGGTCACTGAGGGCAGGGGCTGGAATACTGAGGACAGAGGGACTAGTGAATGGTAGGCAGGGCAGTGGATGCCAAGGGCAGAAGTGCTAGGTGACTGGGGACAGGGGCTGGGTTAGGAGTGGGGTCATGGGGGCACATGTAGCAGCTGGGTGAGCAAGAAGCTATGGTGGGGTTATTGCAGGCTGGGGGTGTTACTGGAAGCAGGAGCTGGGTCACAGTGTGGCAGAGGGTGAGGAGGAGTTGTTGTAGGGCAGGGGATGGGATTTGGGGGGCTAGGGCCTGAGTTATTGGGGCTTGGGGACCACGTGATTGGGAGACAGAGCCTGGGTAATTAGAGACAAATTGTTCAAACGTGGGAGCCAGATGAGCCCTACTGACAAGGTAGCTGGTGAGCACCTGTCGCTGATGAGCCCCAGAGATGTCAGGGCTGAACCCTGGCTGGTGTGGCTCAGTGGACTGAGCACGGGCCTTTGAACTTAGAGGTTGTTGGTTCGATTCCCAGTCAGGACACATGCCTGGGTTGTGATCCGGGTCTCCAGCAGGGGGATGAGTGAGAGAGGCAACCAATGTTTCTCTCCATCTCTTTCTCCCTCCCTGCCCCTCTCTCTAAAATCTATTATTTTAAAGGTATTTTAGAACTAAGATGTGCGGCAGGCATGAGATGCATATGGCATCTCCAAGACTCAGAACTGAAAGCATGTGGAAGGTCTCATGAATAATTTTATGTGATGATCTGCTGAAATGTAGAACTTCAATTAAAGTTATAAGTATTGAAATAGATCATTGAATTTTGAAATACTGGGTTATATAAAATATACAGTGAAAATCGAGTTCACCTGTATCTCTTTTCCACCTGGGCTACTGTGAAGGTTAAGATTATATACATGACTCAACATTATGTTTCTGCCGAGCAGCCCTGGGCTAGATTCCCGGGGGTGGTGACTAGTCTGAGGGAAGCTAGTCAAGGTTATTGATAGTGATGCTGGGTTAACTGCAGAGCAAAAAGTCTAGGTTGACGAGAGATGGGGGCTGGGAGACTGGGGGTGTGGTCTTTACCGAGTTAGAGGCCAACTCGGGGAACAGGGGCTGAGCTACTGGGGAAGGGTGGGGGCATTATTGGGAGCAGAAGGGCTGTGCTACAGGGCTGAGGGATCAGGGGATGCGCACAGGATAGGGCTGGGTGAAGGGGCGAAAGGACAAGCCGGTGACTGGGTATGGGGAGGGCAGGCAGGTGGGGCCCAGCCCCAAACTCACCGCTTCTGCTCCCTAGAAGGAAAGAGAGACATTAGTTGGCACCACCACCTCAGGGACACGATCAAGACACCCTGCCAGTCCCCACATCTTTCGGACCCCCAACTCACCTCTCCTCTTCCAGCTTCTTCCGGAGGAGGTCCCGCCTCCAGGCCGGCATGCTGGCCAGCCGGGCCTCCTCTTCCTCCTCCTGAAACATAAGCACAGAGCTTCAGGGCCAGCCTGGGCCGGGGGGCAGGGGGATGGAGGGGTACACCCCAACCTAGGGACCTGCAGGACTCAGGGACAACAGGACACAGATAGGGCTGCAGGAAGGGCCCTTTCGATGCCTTTCTATAGGGCAGATGGACACAGGTGCCTGGCCACAACCCCCTTGGAGGCCTCCTGTCTCCTCTGCCCCTGTAACTCAGGCCTGTGTCCCAGAGGCAGCGCTGGAACGGTCAGAGCTGAGTGCAGGTGGACAGCACAGAATGAGATTCCCCACAGAGGCATGTGGACAGATGGCCCCAGGCCTGTGACCCACAGTCTTTGGACAGACCCGTCCTTGGGCCCCTACAGACCCTGCCAGCTCTGAGAGGCTCGGGCTGGCCCCGCTTCCACTGCGAAGGACCTCTTGGCCCACTCCTGTTCCCAAAGGGAGCAGACACCAGGTCTACGACTGGTAGGGGGCATCCAACACAGGCAGCTTAGAGCAAAGAGTTTTATTACTTGCATGTTACAGAGAACACGTCACACGGAACACTGCACACGTGGCTCCCGTGACCTCAACCAAAGAGGTAGCTGTGGACTCCAGGAAAAATCCAGAGAGAGAGAGAGAGCCACACAGCCCCAAGGGGGACACACAGTCCCTCACTCTGAGGGGCTGCTTCTTCCTCCTGGCTCCACACGGAGCCAGCCAAGGCTGTAGGGCCAGAGAGAATTCCTGGTTCGCCCTGTGCCAAGCGAGGCCCATCCCGGCCAACTCCCCACACCCGGCCATGGTGGGACCTCAAAGGCCGAGGCAGCCTGGTCCTGGGCATTCTGGGTTTTCCAAGGCCACCTTCCAGGGTTCCTCCTGACTGCTTTTGGCCTCCGGAGCTCCTCAGCCAGGCATCCAGGCCCGAGTTAAGATGCTGGAGGGTAAATTCTGAATTCTGCTGTTCAGATGTCGAAAAGCTCTGCCTCCTTCTCCTTCCAGAAGGAGAAGCTGCGGTCGATGTAGCGGCAGATGTCCTCATCGCTGAACTCGCCCATCCCCGACAGCAGCTCCAGGGCGTCCTCAGCCGGGGCTTCAGAACTAGGAGGGTCTGAGGGGGTCGGGGGAGGCGCGGCTGGCGGGGGTAGGGGCGGGGGCTGCGGTGCCGGGCCGGGGGCCTCAAGATGGCCCTCTGGCCAGTCCTCCGTCTGAGCTGGCTCAGCCTCTTCAACCGGTTCCCTCTCCTGCTCCTTCTCAACCTCTTCCTGCTCCTTCTCAACCTCTTCCTCCCAAGCTGGCGTAGCCTCCGGGCTGTCTCCAAAGAACTGATGCTTGAGGTCCTCAAAACCATCGCTCCAGCCACGCCGGCCGGCCTCCACCTCCTCAAGCACCACGCGGTGGAACTGGCGAATGAGCTCCCACGGGTGGCTTCCCAGCCGGTCGAACATCTCATAGCACAGCAGGTGGCGGAACTTGCGCTCCTCGCGGCTCAGGCCCATCTCAAGCAGCTGAAAGTAGCCCAGCATGAAGAGGTCCAGCGTGAGGCTGTCGTAGCGCGGGGGCGCGCCGCCGTCCAGGGGCGGCAGGAAGTGCTCGGGCCAGTACAGGCCGTGCGCCAGGCCCGGGCCGCAGGGCTGGCGCGCGGGCACCTGCCGCAACAGGCTCCGCCAGTGGCCCAGCAGCTTGCCCACCACCTGCCGCTGCTTCAGAAGGCGCAGCAGCCGCTTGTCGGGGCCATCCCCCGCCGGCGGCTGCGGGACCTCCGGGGCCTCCAGAGCCTCAGTGACCGGGTCGGCGCCGGCGCCGGCGGCCACCACGCGGGGCAGCAGTCTGCGCAGGCGCGTCTGGGCTTGGCGCCCGTGGCCGTGGAAGGTCCACTTGCGCCAGTGCTCCAGGAAGAGGTACACGATGCGCTCCTTGCGCATGTCGATGTAGTCCTGGACGCCGCGCAGCTCCGTGGGCAGCGGGGGCCTGCGGACCAGCTGTTCCGGCTCAGGCAGCGCCGCCTGGCGGCCTGGCACCTCGGGCGGGTCCAGGTAGGCCTGGGGCTCCTGCGCGGGCGACAGGCTGTTGGCGGCGGCGGCGGCGGCGCTCGGCTCCCCGGGGCCGGCTGCCACGTAGTCCTCTTCGAGAATGGGTTCCCGGCCCGGGGCGCCGGGCGACAGAGAGTGTTTGCGGCGCGGGCTGCGCGGGGGCGCGGAGCCCTGGGCGCGCAGCTCGTAGGTGGCGCGGAGGTGCTTCACCGACACGCCGCACTCGAGGATCTCGCGCGCCACGGCCTCGCGGCACCAGCTGAGCGAGTGTGAGCGTCCCAGGCAGAGTGGGCCCGGCCGCCAGGGAGCGTCGGGCAGCGGCGCCAGCGGCAGGCCGGTGTCGGCGGCCAGCAGATCCGCCAGGTGCGTGGGCCGGCCGCCCAGGGCGGCCAGCAGCGTGGCCATGCTCTTGAGCAACGTGGAGATCTTGCTGCACCAGGCGGGCAGGCTAGCGGCGCGGCCGTGCATGCGGCGCGGGTCAACCGTGAAGCGCGGCGCCGACAGAGCGGCCGAGATGGGAAGTAGCTGTTCCAGCTCCAGCTCCAGCTGCTTCAGGCGCGCATCCAGCTTTTGCGCCTTGTGCAGCACCTGCAGGTTCTCGATTTGCTGCTCGATGCGGAGGATGTCAGCCTCGGTCATGAGCTCTCCGAAGGGCCCGAGAATGCCGTTGTATTCGCGGGAATATCTCCAGCCCTCGCGGGGGTAGCAGCACGAGCTGGCGGATGTCAGCTAAGGCGGGGAAGACAAGAGAGGGGAGGGAGGCGGGTCTCCCTCTGGCCCGGCTCCCGCGGCGGCCGCCGGGGGGCGCCCTTTGCATGTCCCGGGTGGTGTAATGGCTCCGCGGGGCTGAGTTTGCTGGGACGAGCCGCGCCTGGCGGGCGGGCGATTACGCTGGGACGAGGCTTCAGCCCAGGCTGCCGCTCCGGGCGCTGGGCAGTGTCCGCTCTGGTCGCTGGCGGGGACACAGTCCGTCGTTGGGCGCTGTTGCAGAGGCAGGGCGGGCAGACGGGGCTCCGTGACTGGCTTGGTTGCTCATTACACCACCGAAGAACATGCAAAAGGCATTGAAGCTGCGACGCAAGGCGGCCCTCCCACCTCCTCCAAGGTCTGCGATTTTGAGGCCACATCCCAGCGAGGCCTCTCCTCGCCCCAGACTGAAGACCCCTTCTGATGTTCCCCTGTGGCCCAAGCCTTCACTATTCACGATGTCAGCGTTTTAGTCCTGAAGGACAGACTCTTAAAAGAGGCGTGGCTTCCACTCCTATTCCCACCCCTTCCCACCCTTGGAAGAGTAATACAATTTATAGAACTAGGCTTGCCAGGCTCTTCTTGCAGTCTCATTTCCCCCTCGCTTTCCTTCACCTCAAGGCTGCATCTTTATTTAGTTCCAGGCTTTTCCAGCCTGGGGTCGGCGCGGGGTGGGAGGGCTGTCCCCACCTCCTCACAGCCCTCCCAGTGCATCCTGACCCACCACGATCCCCACATACAAACACGATGATGCCGCTTCCCAGCTTAACCTCCCTCCCAGGCTTCTCACTGCTCCAGGAGGAAGTCCATTTTCTTCGAGGCCAGGCCTTGGTGACCTGACCTCGCCCCCACCTCCCCAGCTCTACCCCATTCCTTCCATGGTGTAGTCACTGAGCCACGCCCACAGACTCCCAGACCTGCCCCTCCTGCCTGCTTGCTCTTTGCCCCACTCTCCGCACTCACCCCTTGCTCATCTTCCAACTTCACCTTAGATCTCACTTTCTCCTTCCCTAACACCACCCCCAGCCCAGCTAGGATGGCGGGCTGCCGCAGTTCTCCGCATGCCCCACGACGGCACTGGCCATTTTGTAAGAGCCCCGTTATTTGGGGGCACGCATCACTCTGCTAAGGTGCTGTGTTTGTTTATTGGTGACCGCTCTGCCCCCTCCTGCAGCCCCTCAAGAGCAGACCATTACATAGTCCATGAATTCCCAAGAGGCTACAACAGTATGTGGCGCCCAGGGAACATTTGTCAAATGGACCAGTGACAAACCACCCTGCCAGCTAGTGATGATCAACCCATCTGACAGGTGAGGAAACTGAGGCTGAATAAGACTCTATCAGCGGCTGGAAAGTGGCAATGCAGGGACAGAGCCCAGGCTTGTCTGACTACCACCAAAAGCCTCTTCTCTACTCAGCGTGGCTCTCGGACCAGCATGGTCAGCCGCACCCTGGGGCTTGCTGCAGAATCTCAGCCCTACCAGGGCTCCTGAACCAGAATAGACGTTTTTTACAGGATCCCAGGCCGAATGTGGGGGAGGGGTGGAGAGTCCCAGGGGAGGGAGGTTGTCCAACCCTGCTTTTCCCCAAAGGTAATGGGAGTTGCCTGAGGTTGAAGGGCTTTCGCAGGTTGGGCTGTTGGGATGGGGGCTGTGGGCCCAGGTGCAGACCCCCAAGGCCCTCTGGGAAGCGCCACCCCGCCGCCTACCTTCCGCCTCTGCTCCTCCTCCTCCTGCATCTTCAGCTGCATCTTGCGGACCATCACCTGGCGCTTCCACTCCGGGATGGGCCGGCCCTGCTCGTCGTGCGTGGGAATGAGCGCTTCCACGTCGAGTTGCACACCCGGTGCTGGAGCGGAGGGCGGCGCCGGCGCCAGGCTGCCGTTGAGCAGTGGCTGGGGCCCCATGGCTGGTGGGGTGGGGCTCCGGGCCCGAGATGGTGCCGGCGACGCTGGCGGCAGCGGCGAGTCGGGCTACGGGGAGAAGCGGCTGGGCTGAGCGCCAGCAGGGGCCCGGGGAGCCGGGGCAGGGGCGCCTTTCGGACCACCTACCTGGGAGGCTGGCTGTCCGCTGCCGGAGAACACCGTGGTCAGACCCTTGCTCTGTGGCGTGGGCTTCAGACTCTTGCCAGCCTTGATCTCAGCCAGAAGCTCCGAGTTGTCCCCGGTCGGGGCCATCATGTTGAAAGACTTGGTGCCTATGCGAAGGCAGGGGAGGAGGCGCTGGCAAGGGGCGGGGTGGCATCCCCTGCGGCCCCCACCCGCGCCTCTGCTGCCCCCTCCTCAAGTCAGGATGAGCTCGGAGCCTTCCCTTCGGCTCTGGGCAGCAATCCAGATCCCAAGCCCGGCAGGTGGCTCGGCTCTTGGGGGCCCCAGCATAGGGACCCCCCTGGAAGTCAGAAGTCGTGCAACCCGCCATCCTCCCAGCCCTACTCACGGGGCATGGGGCCCCCACCTGGGGGCCCCTGGGAGTTCATGATGGCTCTTGAGTTGGTCCTGGGGACTGTGAATGCCCCCACCCAGCGCACTCACTGCCCAGCTCCAATATACCACCGGGGGCCAGTCCCCGACCTTTGTCCTGGGTGCCCTGGCTCGGCTGGGCAGGGTGGAGTCTCCCTCTGGCCCTCTCTCTGCATCAGCAAAGCCCAGTGACCCTTGGACTGAGTTGCCTGAGCCTCTGTGGCTAGACAGACTGGGGGCCCTGGATACCACCCCCCTAGCCAGCCACCACCCCCCACAAACCCACAGACAGACACACGTGCAAGCCAGGAGCACACTTATGGCAAAGCACTGCTCAGCTGGGGGGACCCAAGAAAGTGGAGCCATTACTAAGGATATAGAGTAGGGGCACCCCGGAAGAAGGGCCAGGCAGGTAGCATGCAAATGTCCACGGGGGAGTTTGCATTTACCAGCTAGGTTGGCAGAGGTGACTGGGGTTTGGGGAGGCCTGTCTGTAGAGCCCAAGGATGGTCAGGGCTGGGTGAGGGGACTGGCCAACAGCTCCTGGGTCCCCTGGGCTGGGGACACCAGCACACAGTGGCAGGAGGAGGAAAAGGGGAGGGTATCCAGCAAGCAATATCAGCCAGGCCAAGAATTCACACACATGGGTGTGGGGTGGGGCAAGAAGGCAGAGGCCCCAACTGTGGCACTGAGGGCCCCTCGCCAGGCACCTGCCCCTAGCCCTGCCTTTTCCTCAAGACCCTCGCCCATTTGGCCTTGCTTTTCCTGAGCGTGCTTTGTCCCCCACCCTCGCGCCTCAGCCAGGAGCCGCACACGCAGCTACTCACTCTTCCTGTGTCTCAGGACTCTCACTTCTAGGGACCGAGAGGAGAGAAGTGACAGTGGGGTTAGGAGAGGGAGGGCCTCGGGTTGAGGCTAGGAGAGCGGGGACAGTGAGAGAGGGCCAGGGAGGACAGGAGGCAGGACAGGGGGTGTGCAGAGGGGGGGAAACCAGACCTAGGTGACCCTGGCTCAGGCTGCTCTGGGGTTCCACAGGGACGGTCTGCTCAGGTCCCAGCCCAGCTGAGGGCTGGGCAGGACTGCCACGGCCCTGGCTCCCTTAGCGAGAGCCTCCATCTCAGCAGTGGGTTGGGATAAGGCACCCAGTCCAGGCTCTGCTGAGGAGTTTCCGGAGAAGCCCAGAGTCTACTTTCCTTCTGTTCCCAGCTGCAGCCCTGCTCCAGGCTGCAGAAGGGGGAAGCTGAGCCTGGAGCTGGGGGCCATTCTGGAGGCTCAGCTGGTGGCAGACCTGCTGTCATGGGCTCTGGTCTGCAGAGGCTGGGGCTCCCCAGGATCCCCAGGGAGCACAACCTGGCCCTTCCCTGGGCCCTCTGGTGCCCTTGCACCCCTAGTCTGGGAGATGAAGCTTTGGATGGTGCCACTAAGCATGGTCCCTGTACTGAGTGGCTGGGTGAGAAAGGTACCCCCTGCTAGGCTGGGGTGGGGCTACCTCCAGGCCCTCCAGGAGCCCGGGTGTGCAGGAGGCCACCCAATATTACATATTAAAGCAGCTCAGGAGTCCTGGTCTCCAGTCTAACCCTTAAAAAAGGATGCCCAGGAGAGTCACCAGGAGGGACAGGCATGATGAGTCACTGGCCTTGTCCCCATGGCCAGGCCCAGCTGGCCTGGGGAAGATGTGGCTGGGAAGAAGCACTGGTGCATCTGAGAAGGGCTCAGGGCCAGCTCGGAAGAACAGGGGAGACAAGGAGAGACTCAGGACCGATGTGGGGCAGGGGCGAGGTTGGCCAGCAGCCCTGCCCCGTTGGAGCTGGGTCTCCTTCTCAAGATTCCCTCTAGCCCTGGCTCATCATCAGAGACAGCTGCCCTCACACCCGGGAGGCCTGCCCCGCTGGACCCTGGACCCGAGGCTGGCGCTCAGAGGGAAGGGGACGTGCCCCAGGCCACATCGCAGTCCTGCTCTGGCGGGGCCTTGCTTTAGGGTCAGGCCCTCCCTGGGGAGGGACTGCAGGGAGCGCTGGGGCTGTGGCACTGGGGAGGGGACGTTGTCCAGGTTTCCCTCCCCCTCCGGGGCTAGAGCCGCCTCCCCGGCCCCTACTCACTGCCCGTGGAAGAGGAAGAGCGGCGCTGGCCGCAGCCGGGGCCGGCGCCCTCGAGGGGCAGCGGCGGGGCGGGTGGCGGCGAGCTCAGGCCCTCCGGCAGGGGCGGCGGGGGCGGCGGGGGCGGCGGCAGCTCCCTGGACGCCTTGGGGTCCGCGGTGCAGCCGTTGTGCACGTGATTCCCGGGGAGCAGCGCCGCCTGCGGGGGAGCGGAGGGGCCAGCGAGTGAGAAGCGGGCTGCCGGGCCGGGTCCCAGGTGGCCGGCGGGCGCGGGCGGGCGGGCACGCACCTCCTCGCTGTGCGCCATGCCCGGGCGTGCGGCTGGCGGCTCCCGGGGACAGCGGCCCAGCTGGCGGTAGTAGTCCCCCGTGCTGGGCTGCTTGCTGAAGGTGCGGGGCTTGCGGCCGGAGTCCTGCCTCCGCAGCCCGTCGTGGCCGTCGTGGGAGCTCAGCTGTGGAAAGACGGCGGGGAGTGGGCTTCAGGCCCTTGTCCCTTGTGCCTCCCACGCCGTCCCACCCCCGGCTCTTCACCTTTCCGGTGGCTCACGGCCAGCGGCTGTCGAGGGGTGCCGCCAGCCGTGTTCTAGACACCTCCTGTCCCCAGAGCGGGGGATGGGGAGAGGGTCACGGGGCCTCGGAGGAAGGGCAGGCTCGGCTGGCCCTACAGGGAGGGGTTCTGGGCAGGGGCCCCCACTGAGGCTAGAAGGGGCGGGCCCAGGGGCGGGGTGGCCCAGCCCAGACGCCAGGGGGAGCCGGAGAAGGGGCAGCGCCCAGCTGAGCCAGCGCTAGAGCCTCAGCCGCACCCCAGTCCCCGCTGCCACACCGTCCGGGCAGTCTGCAGCTCTGCGCCAAGCCCTCCTGCGGGGGTCGCGGCCCCGAGGGAGCCCTCTCGGGAGCCCGTGTCCTGTGAGGCTCCTGCTTGCCCAGGGCCCTCAGCTGCCCAGCCCAGGGCTTGGGACTGCTCCTACCTGTGCCGGTGCCGATGGCCCCCGCTGTGCACCTGGCGGCGGGGGCGGCATGGACCCGACACCTGAGCTACCTGATCCTTCCTCTCGGGTTACAGCCCAGCCCGTGCCTGCCCCGCGCCTCTGAGCGCCTAGGAGCTCCGACGGCCTGACATCACCCGGCCCGCCAATCCTGGGCAGCGGGGGATGCGACGGCTCCGCCACACCCGGCCGTGGCACCGCGCCTGCCGGGCGCGCCAGATGTGACCCTGCCCCTGCGCCTCTCTCCCTCCGCCAGGTGCTGCTGCGCGCCCGGCCTTCATTCCCCGCTCCATCCCTCCGTCCTCCGAGACAGAAGTGCCGGCCTGACCTGGGGCAGTGAACCCCCTCCCCCATTTGGCCCCCCTGGGTCCCGGGTCACGCCCCCACCCTTCCCTGGCCGCATCTGGAAACCATCGCCATCCGCGTAAGCGACACCGACACCCTCGCCCAAGCCTCGGGTTTCAGGGGCGGCAAGGCGGCTCGGGTGACAGCTACGCGCCCGCCCCATCGTAGCTGCCCCCCGTTAAGACCCGCTCAGAGAGAACAGGAGGCAGTGAGGCCAAAGGCCGAGTCCACTGGTGGGGGCTGGCCCTTGCCCCACCTCCCAGCCCGTTGGTCCCTGCAGTGGCCCCGGACCCTCCACGCCCCACCCGACCCGGCTCACGTTGCAGGAAACGCGACACCGCAGGATTTGTTTTCTGGGCCAGCCCGCCCCCTCGGCGCCCCCTGCAGCCCCGAGGCGCACACACCACGACCCTGCTCTGGCTGCGGTCGGGCTACCAGGCCAGGGGGCTGGGGGCGCTGCGGGCACACAAAGGGCTCTTTGTAGAGCTGCCGGGAGCCTGCGGCCCTGCACGCACACAGGGAGGGGAGCGCGACCCGAAGTCCTGGCGCTCTGGCTCAGGGGAAGGGAGGGGGCCTGGGTGGGCCACCTGTCCTGTGGCTTTGGGCAGGGCCCACAAGCCCAGTCAGGACAGTTCTCTGCCCCCTGCAGGCCTCTCCTGGGCCCCCACCTTCAGGAGATGAAAGGGGAACCCGACTGAGGGCTTGGTCCGAGGTAGGGTGAAAGGGGGCGGGTAGTTACTGTGGAGGCTCCCTCCCTCCCTCCCTCCCTCCTCTCCCCCGCCCAGTGGCCTTGTGACCTGGGTCACCTGTGGGAATTGATTACTTAGCTTGGCCCTGGAGTGGCTTGCCTTGGACTTGAGAGAGAGAGCTAAATGATCAGGGCCCCCACAGGACCCTCAGGGGTCTCCACTCCATACTCAACCCCCTGAGCACTCAGGCTTCCCCCCACACCCCACCTCTCAGAACAGCTTTTTGCTGTCCCCTTGGCCAGTATCCCAGGGCCCCCTCTGGGCCTCCCTGCCCAGGACTCTCAGGGCTGTCTGGACCAGCCTTCTCTCCCACCCACGCCACTCCAGAGCCTCCACCCGTGGCAGAGGCCCTGCTGGCCTGGACTCTTCCCCTCTGCCCCCAGGACTCCCATCTCAGCCTCGCCCCTCCACCTCCATGGGACCTCAAGCCCCAAACCTGAAGTCAGCCTCCTCTTGACCCCTCCCTCAGCCTTGATGGACTGCCAAGTCCTGCCACTGCACCCTCCATGCCTCCCCCCAGGCCTTCCCCTCCACTGCCACACTGCCCGAATCTCCCACCCCAAGGACGCATTCTCTGCAGGCTCCACGACACCCCTGCCACTCTGCACGAGAGGTGGCAAGGACCCAGCCCCTTGAAAGGCATGACCGTCTGGGTACATGTTCCTAACCCTCTCCTGCCCCCAGCTCCCCAGAGGATGGTCACTCTGTCTTACCCATCTCTCTGTGCCCAGTGCCTAGCCCTGAGCCCTGAGCCCCCATGGGGCTGACCAGGAATGTGGACTCTTGAACTGGCCATTGGCCCAGGGACCCCCACCCTGTGCCCACAAGCCAGGCAGTCCTTGGCCTCCACTGTACCCATCAGCCCAGGCCCGGTGCTGAGAGGCGGGAAGGTGGGTGAAGGCTCACTACCTCCTTTCTGAAGGCCTGGGTCTCCACGTGGCGGAGTTTGCTCTTGGTCTGCATGTAGATGTCAGCTGCTGGCAGCCCTACAGGGGGCTTGGGAGCTGGGTAGCCTGGTGGGGGAGGAGGCAGCTGGGTGCCTGGGGGTGGGGGTGGTGGAGGGAAGCTGGGTGGTGGCGGGGGTGCTGTGGTTTTCTCCATCTTGCCCTGGGCCAGGTTCAGCTCCGGGCTCAGCATGTCCATGTAGCTCTGTATGTCTGCGGCTCTGGCACCGGGAGGCCCTGGGGAGGAAGGGGAGGCTGGGTGTGCAAGTTGGCAGAGAGGCTGCCCCCCCAGGACTGAGACCCTCTACTGCCCATAAGCAACTTGCCAGGGAGGAGGTGGATTGAGGGGTGCAGCCCAGCACGGCCCCACCCTCATCCTAGCCCTGCCCTCCCCCAGCCCTGCACCTGCTGGGGAGAGACCATAGGCTCCAGTGTGGAGGGGAGGCACGGGGGGACTTTGGGCTCCAGGGTGTGCCTTCAGAGCAGAGCCACCTGGAGGGCGGAGGGCCTGCTTTTCAGGGCAGATCTGGCAGGGCAGGTGGCAGGAATATGGATGGCCACACCCAGTCTCCACAGGCCACCACCTGGTGGCATGAAGCCGGCATCGCAAGTGGACAGACTCAGGGCGTGGTCAGTGTGTGTGGCTTCGGCTTGAGCGTTTGCACACTGAGCATGTTTGTGAGTGAGTGCACGTGCTTCTCTTTGTTTGTGAATGTGTTTTCATTAGTCTGTGGACATGGGGTGTGTGTGTGAGCACATGGAGGGTATAGAACGGAGAGTTGTGTGCCTGCATGTAGTGCGGGCGTGTGCATGTATCCGCACAGCTGTGTATGTGTCATTGTGCATCTGTATCTGAATGCTGGGTGCACACATGTACAGGGCACTCTGTTGAGTGTGTAAGGCCTGGGGAACAGTTTGTGTATGTGTGAATAAGAGTATTATGTCATGTGTGGGGTGCATTTGGGTTTTGTCAGGGAGAGAGTGTGGGTGCACATGTGTGTTGTGATGGGGACACACAAGCATGAGAGTCACCTGCCTCCCCTGCGGACCTGGGCAGCCTCCAGCGTCGGCCCAGGGGTCTGGCTCCAGCCTGCTCTCCCTCCTCCCTCTCCCCCGGGCCCACTCACCGCGTGGCAGGCGCCGGCCCTTGACACTGGACTGGCTGGAGGAGCAGGAGTCGTAGTTGGAGAGGGTGCTGGTGGGTGAGCTGAGGTCCAAGTTCAGTGGCTGGACTGACATGGTGGTGTTGGGCGAGGACATGCCCGAGTCAGGCTGCTTGGCCTCCAGCTCGGCAGAAGGGTCCCTGGACAGCACGCGGTGCTCCACGCTCTGGGCAGAAGGAGGTGAGGCCGTGAGGACAACCGGCCCCAAAGACAAACCCGCTCTGGGCATGAGTCCTGCTCAGGCATGCCGCGCTGTGTGATCTTGGCTAAGCCATTGCCCTTTCTGGGCTTCTTCCCCATCACGAGTGGGTCTTTGAGGCTCTTCCTAGGCTCAGAGTCGAGCCCAGCCCTCCAGCAGCAGGACCGTGGGTTCCTGGGAAAATCCCTCTCCTGGCCCAACCCTGTGCAGGAGGGTTGAGAGACTGACAGAAGAGGCCCTGGGCTGGACCCCAAGGAGGGAAGCAGCCCTCTTCCACATCGCTGGTCAGGGGCTGGGCTCCAGTGTGTGTTCGGGGAGGGGGCTCAGGCTCTTCCGCTGATGAGAACACTTATTGCAGCTGGGGGCAGGGGAGGGGTGCGCGGCCCCCAAAACTTACAGGAAGGACTGATTCATTACCTGGCCAGCGACCCCTATCTCTCCTGGCCTGACTAGGTGTATCCCAGCAGCAGCCCGGTCCCTGTCTCCCAACGGGGCCCTCAGGGAAACAGTAGGGCCTGGGGTGGCCCCGCTGAGCTAGGTGGACGTCAGAGCTGAGGCTTCCAAGCCAGCTGTCCCCCGCCACTGCCAGTGCCCCTGCCCACAGGCCAGACCCCCCTGGCGTGGGAGCGGGCTGGGGTGGGGGCCCTGCTTACGTTCCCCATGCTGGCCCTGCTGCCGGCAAGCCTGCTTGCTGCTCCTGCCTAGGCCTGCTTCTCCCTGCCCCACGCCCCTCCCTGCCTGAGAAGTGTCACAGGCCCCCCGGGAGTGGGAGGCAGGCCTGGCACCAGGTAACAGCTCAGCAGCCACGCTCATTGGCCTGTAATTAGGGGCTCTGCGGGACTATTTGCTTTTTCTGGGCCAGCATCCTCTGGCTGGATCTGTCACTGTCGCCACCAGGCCCGCCTGGGTGAGGGGGCCAGCGCCCCCACACCTCACACACTTGGTGGGGGGTGTCCTGCTTCCAGGAGCCAAGGGGACCTATAGCAGCTGAGATTGGGGGAGAGGCAGCTAACAATGCCCTTTCCTTGGCCCTCATCCGTGGGCGCTGCGAGTGCCTGGCCTGACCCCACAGAAAGCAGAGGTTAGGGGCGGGGCTCTGCAGCCTGGGATGCTGACTTCAAATCTTACCTCCCCCCACTTACTAGCCACCAGACCTTGGGCAAGCAACTTTTCTTTCTGTAGCTGAGTTCCTGCCTGTGATGGGATGGCACTACTGCCTGCCCCGTTAGGCGGCAAAAATGATTCTAAAAGTTAGCGAAGTGCCAGGGCACAGTGGCCAGGAGATGCCGTATGTGGCCACTATTAGTATTAATTTACTGTGAAGATTAACTGAGATCACACCCTAAAGCCTGAGGCAGCTGCAGGCGGAGTCAGGTTTCAGGGTGTGGTGCTTGTTGCTGAGTGCCAGCAGCTGCTGTCAGGGGGGCCTGGGGGGCTCGGTGCCACCCCGGCCCCCCCCCCCTTCCTGCCGAAACAGAATCTCTGACTCTCCCAGATGGAATTCACCTCTGGTGCAGAAAGGCCCCTCCCACTGTTTACCCCTGCTTGCATACCCCAGTGACAAGGAGCTCACTCACTCTATGCTGACCCACCACTCTCTCTGGGAAGCCCTGTCTGGAGGAAAGTCCTCCTCAGGTCCAGTTCACTCTCTGACCCTGGGGCCTTGCTGTGCTCTGGAGTCCCCAGAGCCAGAGAGCCCCCTGTGCTCACACACAGGGCAGACAGCACCCAGGGCAAGGGACCCCCGACCTGCTCCTCTCCAGGCCTCATCCTGCAGCCCCTCTGGTGGCCAGGCTGCTCCTCGGGGCTGGTCAGTGTCCTTCTGGTGGCACCTGTGAGGCCAGCCCTCTTTCCTCCCTCTTGTCCCAAAGTGGGCATCGCACCCGCTAACATAGAACCCTGGACTGAAGCCACCCACACCTGAGCTCAAGTCCCAGTGGGTCACCTCACGGCTGTGTAACCATAATAAAATAATTGAAAAAGAACAACACAGGTCTCTCGCTACGGAGCAGTTTGCCGTAAGTGAACGGGTGGGGCGGTGGTCAGGAGAGCTGGCCCCAGGCCAGGCACTGGGCTCCACCACTCACAAGCTGTGAGCCTTGGGCCTCCCTGAGTCTCCGTTTACCTGGAAATGGGGACACTAACCCTACCTGCCTCAGAGGGCGGTGGTGAGTTCAGTGAACTGTGCGTGTGGGTTGTGGCCAGCTGAACAAGCGGCACTGTCCCCGTGGGTCTGCGTCTTGTGATTTCTCCTAGCCTTCGTGCTCATCAGCACAAACCTGGTCCTTCTCCTGATCTTTTCACGTCCACCCCGACTCCTCAGTGGTCAGTGGTCTGGGCTTAGCAGTCACGTGGAGTGATGGCCTAGGGCCCTTACTCTGTGTGATCACGTAGCTGCACCTCAGCTTCCTTGGTGGTAGAAGGGGTAACCAAACCTACCTCTGGGGGAAGGGGAGGGTGGGGCCCCGGATGAGATAACGGGGAGCAGCGTCCAGGTCATACCAGGTTCTCCACTGTGCGCAGGTAGCGGGTGCAGTGGCTGTGGCCATTGTAATCTGAGAGGTCGGCGGCCGTGTATCCATCGCGGTCGCGGACGTCCAGCTCCGCGCCGTTCACTACCAGGATCTGGCAGCACTGCAGGGCCACGCGGTGAGGACCCCTGCCGCTGGCCCGGACCCCCGTGCCTGGGTAGCGCTGTGCTGGGAACCCGGCGCTGGAAGAGTGCGCCCGCCCTCCTGCCCAAGACCCTCCCCTCCCGGTCCCGCCCCGCCCTGGCCTCGCCGTCACCTCCAGCTCCCCGTTCTCGGCGGCGTCGTGCAGTGGGGTCCCGCCCCACAGGTCGGCCGAGATCTCGCCGCCGTGCAGCAGGAGCCAGCTGAGCACTTTGGCGTGGCCGCGGCTCGCTGCAAAGTGCATGGCCGTGGCGCCGTCCTTGTCCCGCTCCGACAAGCTCACGTCGGTGCAGCTCACCTGGGCGGGAGGGGGCGGGGAAAGAGGGGCGGGGCTGGGCGCTAGGCCCTCCTGGCCCTGCCTCCTCCCGGGCTCCGCCCCTCTCTGTCCCCGAGCTTACCAGCCACACGATGACTGAACTGTGACCCATCTGTGCGGCAGCATGCAGCGGAGTCATGCCGTCGTGGGCGCTCAGGTGCGGGTCCGCGCCGCACTCCTGCACCAGGTACTGCGTCACCTCCAGGTGGCCCTCCTGGCACGCCAGGTACAAGGGCGTGGCACCGTTCTTGATTTGGGCATTCACTCCCCTGCAAACGGGAAGCACCCACAGAGGCTCTCAGCGCCCGCCCTCTCCAAAGCCTTCTTAGGACCCTTGTCCCCCTTCGGGGGAGCTCTGGAGGTCTGGCACAGTAGGATGGAGAGGATCTAGTCCCTAGGACCCGCTGTCCCTGACTCCTTCTGGACTCGGGCCTGTGCCAGCCTCCCGCAGGGGGTCCTTCTGGCTTGCCCCCTGCCCGCCCCCCGCCCCCCGCCCCCAGCAGCCTGCTTTCTATGATGCACATCTGACTGAGCTTGTTGCCACCCTCAGTAAATAGCTCACCTTTCTGCCAAGGTCTACAAGGACATGGTGACCCAGCCTTCCCTACCTTTTCAGCCACACTGACCCATACCTGCTGTCTGCTCTCTCTGCCTTGGATCATGCCCCCCTCCTCCCGCAGAATGCCCTTCCCTACTACCCCTTTAACACTCGGTACAGACCCCTCCTCCATGAGGCTAACCCAGGTCCCCCCTGGACAGAGCAGGCCTTCCTTACACGTGCGCCCCACACTGCCCTGGGCCCACTCCACGGACCACCTGTCAGGCCTGGCTGAACATAAGTGATTTTGGCCCCTGCCTCCTGCAGACGTTTGAGTCCCCAGAGGGCAGAGTGGCGAGGTTGCCAGGTAAAACACAGGATGTCCATCACAATGAACATCACACTTAAGTATGAACATCACATAAACAACAGATCACTTCTACAATATAAGTACATCTCCAATACTGCATAAGGTATACTTATACTAAAACGCGATTTGTTGTTCAACTGAAATTACAGCGCAGCCCCGTATCCTGGGTGTTGTTCATCCGCAACCCTACAGAGGGCGCCACTCACTGTGCCCTTGCGGTGTGCGGCGTTAGGATATGAACAAGCAGGTTCCCATCGAGCGCCCTAACTTAGGTCCCTTTTGCAAAGGGGCAGTTGAGGCTCAGAGGCTGTGACATGCCTAAGGTCACACTGCTGGTAAGTGGCATGTGAGTGCCCATTTGCTTGTGTGATGCAGCACGTGGAGCACAGTAGGCACACAGGGAGCAAAGAGAGGACATTCCATGGCTTCGCTCCTTGGGGCTTCCCTGGGGCCTAGCTTGCACCTGTCACTTCCCTCATCCCTGTTCCTCAGCTCCCACAGGAGGGTCCTAACTGGGGAACAGGACACCGGCCCCTTGAGGGGAAGTGCTGTTGGGGACCAAGGAAGCTGACCCCGCCACTGGCTGGCTGAGCCTCAGTTGCCGCGTTACTTCCAAGAGGGTGGCACCGACCAGGGTGCAGTTACCAGAGTTGGGCACTAGGTGGAGCCACAATCTAGGCCCAGACCTAGTAGTTGCCCATCAGCCTCCGCAGTGATTCTAAACTCGAGGTAGGGGCTGGGTCCCACTGGGCTGGATCAGCCGCTGTGCTTAGGTAGTGAAATTCTTCCTGGGACTTCACCCATCTACCCCCTCACTTCATTAGTCACGTGCTCCACCCGCCCTTCCACGCCCTCCCTCCCTCGTCCAATTGCCAGCCACTAACACAGGCTACTTACTGCTCTTCCATCTGCCTACTCATCACCCTCTTGTCACCCCCAACATGATGGGGCCCCTCCCTCTCAATCCCCTACTACTACCCTCCCAGCTGATTCCTACCTGTCCCTCAAACCCTGGCCTCTGTCCACTTCCTTGACCCCTGGCAGCTCCCACCAAGCAGCCAGTCCCTGCTCTCCACTTCCTCATGTCCTGGGCTGCCCTCCCCAGACACGGAGCTGCCATTGGCTGGGCTGACGCTAAGCCCAGTGCTTCACACATTTGGGAGGAGCAGGGACCATGCCTGACTGTCCCCCCGTGACCCCACCAGTGTCAGGGATATAGAGTGGTGTCCACCAGCTGATGTTGCTGACACAGCACACACGGCAGACAGAGACCCACGTGCACACCTCGCCTCGGGAGCAAGTTGGAGCAGGGCCACTGGCCTCCATGCCCCAGTGCCAGCCTCGCGCCCCCCCCCCCCACACTCACATGCTGGTGCCTCAGTAACAGCCCATTTAATATTTCATGACCGACACTCAGTGGCCTGAATTATTCACCCCGTAACCAAGGCACAGGGAGTGCTGGGGTCCTGGAGATGGAAGACTGGAGGGGGCCACCACCCAGGGCCCACTGGGCTCTCTCTGGGGACGCCTGAAGCAATATAACCAGGTCGGGGCACCAGGTCTGCCGGAGCCCTGCACTGCCCCCCCCACCCAGCAGCCCCGCTTGGCAGGTTTCCATGACCCAGGGGTGCCCGGCAGCCTGAGAAGGTTTGAGGAGGTATGAGAAGCTGGCAGACAGCAGGGCCCAGGCAGGAGGGGGCGGTCGTGCCCGTGCCCTCCTGCGTGGCCGCTGGCTGCCCCCTCAGCTGGGGCCCCTGGTGCAGAGGAGGTACTCCAAAGCTGTTCAAGCCCCACACGTCGCTGTCAGTGTTTCAGCCTCGGCACTCATGAGCCCCATTCGGGAGGCACAGCTCCAGCCTGGGAGACCCCAGGACATGGGGCAATTCTGCTGCTGGGCCAGGGTGGGCAAGGGGGTCCCTGTTACCTCAGCCGGGGGCCAGGGGCATGGGTACCCTTGTGATATAACAATATGGAAACACATTAATGAATTAGAGGATGAACTGATAATAGCAGTAGTACTAAATAATAATAATAATTGGGAATAAGGCAGCAGGTACCATCTATCAAACGATTTCTCTGCTCCAGGCCCTGTAATGAGTGTGATTCACACGTGCCCATCTTGACCTTGTAAAATAACCTTATGAGGTAGGTGTCACCATTGTTTTCCTTTTGTATACGGGGAAACTGAGGCACAGACAGCTAAGATCACTCAGTGACAGAGAGGCACAGAAGGACCTGGGTGTAGCAAGGACCTGGCTGAGCTTCTTCCAGCTGCGCCAAGGTCTTGTGTCTTTGGTCTCTCCAAGCCGTCTGGGAGTGGAGGCAATATTCTACCGTGAGACACACCCAGAGAGCCCTCAGCATCTGCCTGGTACCAGGTTGCCTTTTAGGATCCCTCCTCCCTGTGCCTCTGTGCAGGGGACACTACTGGCCTGGGTGCCCCGGCCTCGACAAGCAGGAGTCACTGCCTACAGGAGAGGGGCAGGGATCAGGGACCTGTGGACCCCACCCCAGTCCAGCCCATCAAGCTCCAGCCACAGTGACCTCCTAGGGGGAAAGCGGTCTGCTTGATGCAGCCCTTGCGCCTTGCCCTGGCCTCTGCTCACCCCCCACCCCTGGACTCTGCAGCTCACTGCATGGGGCCCCCACGAGTTCTTCGCCCTCCTGAGCCTCAGTTTCCACATGTGGCAAATGGGCATGACAATTGTCAGGCCTCTCTGTGCCTCTTGTGCAGAATGGAAGAGGGAGCTTTGCAAAGCTGCAGGTTTCCTCTAAGAAAAGGGTGCCGCTGTCACACCCTCCCCTGTGCCCCCCCCCACCCGCCCCCGCCCCAGGCCACGATACCAACCCTGATAGGATGAGGTTTACACATCCTCATCTGGCCTAGCCACTCCCTAAAAGGTGCCCCGCCCCTTCGGAACACCTGCTCCTCCTGGCTTCCTGGGTGGAATACATCGGCCTGTGCCAGACATCAGCCCCTGCCCCATTGACCTCCAAAAGTTGAGGGCCTCCTTTCTAAGTGCACTCTCCCCCTGGTGAGGTCATCTACTTCCCAAGGTCAAAGGCCACCCGGACTTGATGCCCATATCTCCCCAGCTTGGACCTGGAGCCTGCACCCTGCCCCCACCTCTGCCCACTCGTCCATCTATGCAGTGACCAGGCCTCTTGACCTTTCCATGCCTCGGGTCGCCCTCTCTAGTTCTCCCTCAAACCCTCCCCTCCTGTCGCTGTCCCTTTCATGGCTGAGGTTCCCTAGTAACGATCGCAAATATGATTATTTTCTTCCCCTCGGGGAACAAAGATGACAAGGACACACTGTAACCACTAAGCAAGCCTCCCTCTGGCGGCACAGAAGGAGCAGGGAGAGCTCGGGAGGGTCTGCTGGAAGTCTCTGTCCAGGATCGGTGCCAGCTTATTGTTCCTGTTGCCTCAGGAACAGGGTGTGATCCTCCCACAGGGCGTGACCCAGGTCCAACAGCATTTTCAGGGCCCCCAGTGCTCATCATTCCTGCCCTGAGGGCGGGCGGGCGCAGAGGACGAGGGCTTGCTATGCAGTAAGGTTGCTCTGGACAGAGGGCCCTGTGGCTTTTGGGGGTCTCCCTCTCTTGTCCTCCAGTCACGCCCCCTGGCTTATTTGAAAAGATCCCATATTAGGGAAAAAATGCAGCCTGATTGAGGAAGGTTCTAGAACAGTCAGCTTTACACCCAATTCGTCAGCAAGCCTGGGATATCTCACGAAGGCTACACTTCCCTGCAACTCTGCCAGGCTTCCAGGCTTCCTTGTGGTCCTTGGCGCGTCCAGGCTTAAGCCCCCTCAGGCCTCGCCAATGCCAGTTCTTGCCACCAGGCCACCACGCGGGCTCTTTGTAAGGCAGGCCCCTCTTCTTGTTCGGGTCTCAGCTTAGCTCTCACCTCCTCAGAGAGGCTTTCTTTACCCCTCCATCTAAAGAACGTGCCCGTCACTTCCTACCAAACGCTCTCACTTCAGGTGATAGCCCCTGTCACCCTTGAATCATTTGGTGCACCTGTTTCATTCATTCCAGGGACATATAACTCCTGGCACGAGGTTGCCCGACCACATGCCAGGACGCACAGAGCAGCGAAGGGGCTCAGCGAAGGCGGGCGCCTCCGAGCTCCATTTCGTGGAGGCTGCCGGACCGCAAAGCACCACCGGAGAGCGAATAGGTCAGAACTTCTCTGAATGCGACATGTATCCCTGATCTGTCTCTCTGTGTTCGTCCCCTGCATGTCAGCACCGCGAGGCCATGAGGGCTTGCTACGTCTCTGGTGCTGACGGGGCTGGGTGCTCGGCGTGTGCTCAGTTGCTGCTCATTGAGTGAGTGAATGTGGGAGGGAGGTGGGCAGCCAGGCCAGGGCCTCTGTGCTGCCTCTGCACACTCAGCCCGGCTGCTAGAGCAGGTTAGTTCCATTTGCCAGAGGGGCCCAGGGAGGAGCAGGAGGGAGCCCTGTCTCCGGTCACATGCATCAAGCTGCAGGCAGGGCTGGACAAGACCCGGGATTCCAGACCCCGCACTCATTCAGGAAAAAAGGTACTAGAGTCAGGCGCTGGGTGCAGAGGATGGGGATGGTGGAGTTTGCCTTCCTTCATCGGCGGGGCAGAGGGCAGAGATGCACACATGAGCGAGGAGTGAAGCCAGGGTGCCAGAGAAACGGGGCGGGAAGACGGGGAGTGAGTGTGTGCGGTGGGCGGGGGGCATGCTGCAATCTGAAAGAGCTCAGGGCAGGAGGTATGGAGAGCGGGGTGGAGCAGAAGCTTGAACTTGACAGAGGGAGGGGTCTGTGGAGAAGAGTACCCCATGGAGGGGATAGCCAGTGTGCAGGCCTGAGGGTGCCGGCCTAGGGGAGCAGAGTAGGTGATGGGGGAGCATTGGAGGCCAGGAGGGTGGATCAGAGTAAGGAGGGCCTCTGAGCCATTGTAAGGAAGTGGCTTCCGTGTCCGTGGCGGGTGGCTGTGGCCAGTCCACAAAGGCGGCCTGGGCTGGACAGGAAGAGAATGAGGACCGGGGCAGGGAGAGCTGTTAGAGCCCCTGTGACCTGACCAGGAGTCAGGCTTGGACCAGGAGTTGCTGGTGGAGGTCAAGGCTGTCCCCTCTGAGAGGAGCTTCTCCTGACTCCACCAGGTCCCTCATTTCTCAGAGCCTCCCCCTGGGTCAGGGTCCCCAGTGTAGATGTGCCAGCTCAGGCTCTTCCCCAGGCCCTGCTGCCTAGGTGACCTCAGCCAACACCCAGGTAGACCTGGGGGGTGGTAACTGAAAATAACTGAACCCCCGCTGCCATGGCGGAAGCAGATGTTCAGCAGGGAAGGGGCCGAACCTGGCGGGCAGAGCCTCCAACTTTCCAAGGGGAGCCGCCCTAAGAGGTAAGCCACTCAGCTTCCTGCTCAGGGTGGGGGGCTGCCTGAACCCCTCCCACTGGGCTATGGAAGCAGCCAGGCCTCATGAAGCTTTGCACTAAGAAGTGAAAAAGGGGGTCCCCAGCAAACCTGAAAGGCCCTGAGGGATCAGGACCTGATGGGAATGGGAGACAGACCCAGAGAGGGGATGCGGTGAGACCCCCAGTGAATCCAAGGGAACTCAGCAGGTCACCCGGCCTCTCTGAGACACCCTTTCTGTATCTGTCAGCTCCACGAGGCAGGGACATTTGTGTGGCTCTCCAATGTGTCCCTGGCACTTAGAATATTGCCTAGCACATTAGTCGAATGAGTTGATCTGTAAAATGGGTTGATTATAGAGTTCTTGCCTCTACTAGCTGTAAGGCTCACACTACTGCTTGGGGCCAGGCTTCTAGGGGACACTCAGAAGGTTGGAGCTGTTCCGAGTTGGCCCTGACTCCTGGACAGGGCACTTTCTGATCTCTGTCCTGAGCTGGGGAGGCCTTGGGCACAGAAGACACTTGCAGGGAGCCGGAGTCGATACGGATCTTTGGGCAGGCTGGTTCTCCAGCTGGCTACGGACAGACAGGGCATGAGCTCCGGTGGGGAGTGCCCAGAGCCCCAGCCCCATATCCCCCAGCCTTGACGTTCAGGCCAGGGGTCCTGGTAGAGCTTGGGGCTCCTCTCCAGCTCAGAGTGAACATGAGGTGGTCCTGGGGCCCCAGGACCCTTTGGGTAGGGTGGTCAGGAGCTCTGAGGGCTGCCAGCTCCTCATGCATGCTGCTGGCCAGGAGGGACGGCCCTCCCCACCCAGGGCCTAAAACAGCCCAGCCAGGTCCCACTGGCCTCTGCCTCCCACTTAGGGAGCCTCTCTCTGCAGAGGCCTCGGTGGAGAGTCTCCCGTGGCCACAGACCCCAAGGTCACTGTGGCAATTCCTTGGCCCCCAGGAGGATTTGCCCAGTGTATGTATTGGAGGAGGGGTGGGTGGGCAAGTGAGAGCTCAAGCCCTAACTGACACCCCGAAGTGCAGCCCGGCATTGTCTGGCCCTCCCCCGAGCCTGTCCGGCTCTCCTGCTGCCCCACAGTTTGCCATTGCCATGGCCCAAGGCCACCCACAGCCTCCCTGGGTGGGATCAAGTTTCCCACTGGCAGGGCTGGGAGCCTTTCCTCCCTCACCCACCCGCTGGGGAGAGCTGAGCCCTCGTGAATAATTCACAGGCTTCACAGCGGCCGAAGGCTCACGAGAGTGAGAGCAGGGCGCTGCAGCCTCCGCCGCCCCGGCTGCCTGGGTCTCCTGACTGTGCCCTAGCGGCACAGGGCAGTCCCAGCCTCTCCTCCGCAGGTCCCTGCCCTGGGGTCCCCAGGCTTGGAGACCAGCAGTCTCCACCCCCAAAGTAGGCAGCCAGGTGGGCATGGGCCCACGCTTCCCCTACTGACAGTCCCGTCTCCTCCCCAATTCCCAGCCACCCCTCCTGCCTGAGCCGAGTCTGGCACCTGCACAAAAACGCCTGCTTATCAGTGGGGACACACGCACCACCGGTGTGGGAATAGAGCCCGAGCCCTCTGTCCACCTCCCCGAGATTAGCAGTGGCTTTTGGGGGGCTGGCTGCTCATCAGTCCAGGCCACCTGGCCGGAGTCGGCACAGGCCCAATCACAGCCAGTACCAGGCAGGTCCTGGGAAGGCTCAGGGTCCCCAAGGCCCCAAGCGGGAGAGGCTGTTCAGAGGCACAGCCAGAGCCACCTTCCCCCGGCTTCTAGGTGAGGAGGGGCTCCGGGGCCAGCCTGGGGCTTCCCCCGCCCCTCCCACCCCAGCTCCTCATCAGCTCTTACAGGGGCCTTCCTGGAGGTCCACACTATTTGGGCTGAATTGGCATCACCACCCTCCTGGCTTTGAGGGCCCTTTATGTGAGAGGGGGAGGCTGGCAGGTGCTAGAGTGTGGCCACAGCCCAGCCCTCCCCTCTCGGGACCTCTGTGTCCTCTGTGGTAAGCAAGGGGATGGGGACAGAAGTCTCAGGACCCCCTTGGTGGGGGCGGGGGCATGTCACAAGTGCTGGTCCCCAGCTCTAACCAGAGTCCGAGTCCAGGGCCCAGTGCCCTAGGGGTGCTGATGGTGCTGGGTCAGCAGCCTGTCCTCGAGGGTCTCAGGGCCTCCTCCCCTAAGCCCCACTGCCTTTGACGTGGCCCGAACCCTGGCTTGTCTGGAAGCAGAGAATTCACATGAAAGTGGTACCACGTGGCCCCTGGCAGGGATGGCTGGTCCAGGAGGCACGCCTGCTGGTCTCCCAGTGACCAAACCAGGGAACCCCTTGCTTAGAGAGAGGATGGCAGCTTGTCCTGGGGTCTCAGGGCGGCTCCACATCCCCGCCAATGGGCCTGGGCCCAAAAGGCTGCTGGCCGCAGCGACCCTACCTTGAGGCCACAAGGCCAGGCCAGCCTTCTGCCTGCTCCCTGGTGGTCAGTGGCCCTGCAGGTGCCTGTGGATGGAACCTCTCACCTGGTGGCTGCTATTCTCAGGCTGGGTCCTCTGTCACCACTTATGTCCTAGGCACCCACTTGTACTGACAAAGGTCACTGGTCAGAACCCCTATGTATTGGGTCCCAGGGGCCATTGAGCCCCACCCCCTCAGACAGCATCTGGGCAGCTTTTCCCCAGGACTCCTGTCGCCTCCAGTTGCACCTACAACCTGGCTCCCTTCCTCCCCCAGGACCCTCCCAAGTCCCCTGTTGTGCATTGAGTCCCCTTCTTCCACAGGCCCCACCCCACCCTGGGGAGACCCCTGCCCACTGCTCAGCTGCTCCCTTAGCCCAGCCACTCGGGCCCCTTGGTAGTGGGAATGGGCTGAGGGGCCACAGGAAATGATCCACTGCTCTGTGAATGGCCTGGCTAGAGGGCTGGGGGGCCAGGGGGTTGGGGGTTTGGGCGGGTGGCCTTGTTCCTCCATTTCTGCACAGTTGCCGTGCTCCTTCTCTGTTACTTTCCTCACTAGGGGTCTCAGAGAGGCTCTCATCGCTGCACCCCCATTTAGAGCAGCCTTGCAAATGAGCTCAGACCAGAGTGAGAGGGAGCCCTCAGGGCAGGCTGGTGAGCATCCTGGCAGGGAGCAAGGGATTTTGGCTTGGGCACCCAGCCTCCCAGGGGCAGCTGCATGCTGGGGGCTGTCTGCTTGCAGGGCTCTGGGACAAGTGACTGTGGGCAGCCTGCCAGGAGGGGAGAAATCTCAGCTTGGGTAGGAGCAGTGTCTGGCCTGGCCCTCTGGCCCCAGGAGCGGTCACTCCCCAGCCATGCTGGAGGGGCATGGTATACTTCAAGTACCCCCGGAGCCCTGGCCAGCCCCACCCAGAGGCCCCGCGGAGGGGTGTCCTTACTCAGGGTGGTGCCTGATGAGAAGCCTCAGGGAGGGGAAGTCTCCTTTGGCGGCAGCATAGTGGACAGGCAGGGCGCCCGTGTCTGTGGCTGCGGTGGGATCCCCACCACCGTGGCGCAGCAGCCAGTCCACCACCTCGGGGTGGCCGAAGCGGGCAGCCAGATGCAGGACTGTGGCACCAGAATTGTCTTTGTCCTGTGGAAGGAGAGCCCATTAGTCCTCACGTCTAGTCCTGCCCCCATCTCTGGCTCAAGCCGCTTTCTGTGTCCCACCCGCATGGGGGCAGCTCTGTCCAGGAACTTCAGTTCACAAGTGGCCTCACCAAGCCATCCACGGTGGGCTTTCAGAAGCTGGCAGCTCACGACTGTGACTTGCCCGCATGAACTAGGCTTTCAGGCTGTGGCACCTTGCTCGTCCCAGCAGGAGCTCCAGCGTTGGGCCAAGACCCTCGCCCGTCACCCAGGTGCTTAGGGAACGCCCAGCAAGAGTGGCTGGGCCAGGAAGAGGGCGCTGCTGGGGCCAAACCAGGTGGGCATCAGGACCATGGGGGCACGACTGCATCCAAACCTTACCCCTCCCTCCGCCCCTCCCCAGGTGTCCATGGGGAGGGGTCTCCAGATTGGCATACCTCCAACAACCCAATCTTGGTACAGAGCACTGTCTCGCCCCCCAGCCAGCAAAACAGACTGCCTTCTTGCCCTGTGTCCTTGCCCTCTGGGGCCATAAGCAGGGCCTTGACAGTCAGCCAATGGTGGTAGGTGTGGGCTAGAAGCAGCCCCTGGGAGGCGATTAGGCAAGACCCCCTCCCGGGCACCCCAGAAGGAGTGGGGCGATGGTCTGGCCCTGGAAGTGCCCAATGTGCCATCGTGAACATCCAGGTGCATGAGTCTGCTGTGGGCAGGGTTGGAGGGTGCTGTTACGTGACCTGGGTGAGGAGGACATGCACCAGGAACCCAGAAGTCTGGACGCAGAGGCCGGCTGGCCAGTTTGGGAGGGTGGGCATGGGTTCTAGAACGGACTGAGCTCCTGGTGCCAAACACGCCCAAACACGTGGGAGGAGAGAGGTGAGCAGGGAGTGAGTGTGGGCAGTGGTGAGAGGTGGGCACGGTTTACTAGGACCAGAGAGGGCACTGTGGGGACAGGTGTGGCCGAGGCAGCCTCTGAGGCCCCTATACAAAATGGGAAGGGAAAAGAGGGATGGAGGGAACGGAGCCCAGGGCACGGCTGGTGAGTCATGGAGGCTGTGGGGCTGGTGGCAGTGGACTGGCATCGGTGGGGAAGGAAGCAGGGCGGGCAGAGTGAGGTAGAGGGTGGCTGGGAGTGAGCAGCCCAGGCAGCTGAGGATGGCACTGGGATCCTCTGTGTGCTGGAATACCCGGGCAGGACCAGGAGTCTGGTTCAGCCTGTCCCCTGAGCCCAGGGGACAGCGCTGGCTAGAGGTCACCTAGAGAGGACAATGGCAAAGTATGCCCTGAGTCCAACTCTTGAGGAAGGCCCTTGATTCCTCTGGCCTCAGGGACTGGGAATCTGAATCTCTAGGGATCCTGCTGGCTTTGACCTCCGGGTGAGGGTGGCAATAAGAAGAGGACCCCTGGCCTACAGGTTCTGGCCTGTCCCTGAAGCTCCAACAGCTAGGTAGGCCCCAGGGGCCTCAAGTGCCAGGGGCCATACCCTAAATCTGCTTATCTCTCCAGGCTGATCAGGGCCAGGATCAAGGTCATCCTCCCCCCACACACACACTTCCGCCTCCAACACCCAAGCCTGCTGGGGCTCGAGGGTGGGAGAGTTGATAAGCTGGGCACAAGGCCACCGGCTGGTCCACCTCCTCTGCAGTGGCAGGGGAGGCTTCCGGCCAAGGCTGGACAGCGGGATCAGGGAGGCACGCCACCTCCCAAAAGAGTGGGCAAGGACCATGTGCCAGGAACTCTGATAACAGAGTCATCCGGGAGATAAGGGGACAGGCCATCTCCCAGGAAGGGTGGAAGGGGGGGGGGCCTTGCCATCCTGAGGGCAAAGGGGGGGCAGGGGTCTGGCCATCTTTAGGGTACAGACAGCCAGTTCAGTCGTTTCTGCCTCTTCCACATCCAGCGTACCCAGTAGCCTTGCTTAGTGGTCTGGTTCCTCCCTCCAATGGCTTTCCCCAAAGACCAGAATATCTTCCAAGTTCCTAACTGTAGCCTTTGAGACCCTCTTGGACCTGGCCCTGGAGGCTTCTCCCACCCTTACCCCGCTCCCAACCCTTGCCTCTCTGCGGCTCGCTCAGCAGGATAGGAATGTACATGCCCCACAGCTTTGCACTGCTTGTTCCTGTGCTCAGAACAGTCTGACCACCAGCTGCCACTTCCTTCTCGTGGGCCAGGCCTCCCCTTGGAGGCCACTCCTCAGAGGGGTCTTTCCTGACTACCTCACCTAAGCAGCTCCCTGGTGCTCCCCATCGCTTGGGCCAGCAGTAGCTGATGGTACCTGGTTTACTTTTTACCCTCTGGGTCTGCTGTCTTTTGCCCCGGAGAACTGGAAGCCGGGAGGGCAGGAGAGCTCCCGAGTCCCCAGGCTTAGTACCTGTTGGGTGCTCTGTTGCCAGCAGGAGAGCTACACAGCAGGGCCTGAGAGGCCTTCTGCCCCGGCTCAGGAAGGGCTGGCTTACAGTGGCCTGCCACCACTGACACCAGGTGGGGTCTTGTGGCAGGAAGACTCAGGCTGCGAGGCAAAGCAGCTTGGATTTGGGAGGCTGGAAAGGAGTCCAGATTCTGGGTCCTGAGGAGACCCTCATTGCCCAGGCCCACCACCACTTCCCCTCACCTCACCTAGCCTTGGGGACACCTGCACCTCCACCTGGAGTGGACTCTAAGGCTTCACCCAGCCCCTCCAGGCCTGATCCTGGAAGCCATCCCTGTCCAGGCCCTCAGTGCCTCAAACACTCTCCAGGTCTTCCTCAGTGTTGTGCCCCCTAGTCCTGGTCTAAATACTAGTCTGGATGAGCCCCGTCCCCTTCTGGTTCTCCATTGCCTGGACTTGACCAAGCATCTGCCCAGGGACTTACTCTAAACCCAGGAACCCACCTCACCCAAGCCCTCTGAAAGAAGCTCCAAGGCAAGTTGGGTTGGGAGGTGCCCAACCCTACCCACTCTTGAGCCTGGAGGGTTCCAGGCCAGCACTCTGTCCTGGGGAGGAAGCCTTTGGGCTGCCAGGGAGGGACTAAGACCCACCTGCACTCTGCAGCCGCCGTGCGAGAGCAGCCACTGCAGGCAGGCGAGGTGACCGGTGGCAGCGGCGTCGTGGGCCGGGGTGGCGCCGTTCCGCGCTCGGGCCATGGCAGGCAGGGCGGCCTCCTCCACCAGGAAGCGCAGACAGTGCAGCTTGCCGGCGCGGGCCGCATGGTGCACCGGCAGCGCGTCCAGCGGGTCTCGCAGCCAGGGCCCCAGCTGGCCGGCAGCGTGCAGGGACTCCAGCACTGCTAGCTCGCCCTGCCGCGCCGCCTGCAGCACCTGCTCCAGGGCCATCGTGCTGCCCGCGGCGCCGCGCCCCGCGCTCAGGGTGCTCCCCCGGGCGCCATGCGCCTGGCCTCGGACACCAGGAGACCCGCGGCGCGGCCGTCGGGGCCCTGCAGGTTGGGAGGCGGAGCGGCTGCCGGCTTGGCCTCTGCTCCGCGCTGCCTGGCTCGCTCCGCTCCGCCTCCGCGGCGCTCTGGGCCTCGGCCCCCGCGGCACGGGACTTAAGCCCCGGCCCGCCCCCCGCACCACCTCCGTCCCGCCCAGCCTGCCCTGCGCACCGCCCCTCGCGCTGGATGGCCTTGCCTTGGAGCCAGGTGGCCAGGGAATTGACTCCGCAAGGTCCATTTGAGGGATGTCCAGGACTGGCTTTCCAGTGGAGAAAGGGGTGCTCCGGTCAGGGGGCTGCAAGGGCAGAGGCCCAAGGCAGGAGCAGGCCTACGTGCCCAGGGGCTCCGGGTCTAGGCCCCAGTGGGTACAACTGGGCCAGGGCCCTCAGCGCCCCTTGAGCCCCAGCAGACCACTGGAGCTGCTCTCAGAGCTTCCAGCCGGGAGGGAGGGAGAGAAGGTTCCTGGGTCTAGAGGGGTGGATTCAGGGAGCACCCAGAGCTGCTGTCTTCGGTGGGGGCAGTTAACCGTGAGCTTGAGGGAAGGGGGTTGCCAAATGGAGAGAAGGAAAAGCAGGGATGCACAGGCTGATGGCGCTGGGGAGGTTCGCCAGAGCAGTGATGGGAGGGAGACTGGAGCCGGGACCCCTCACAGAGGGCATGGGAAGGCGCAGGGGGGCAGCCGGACGGGAGGGCGCACGTGGGCCAAACCACCCTGCCTGCTGGCCAGAAGCCCTTGCTGGGAGCCCGAGGGAAGCACCGCTGGCCCGGCACAGGAAGAGCTGCCAGGAGGTGGGGGCTGTGCGGCTGTGGGAGCACAGCAGCACATCCTGTGACTTTGAAACAGTCCGTGCCCTGCCTTCCTTCACTCCCCCACCTCTCGCTGGAGCCCCACGGGGGCCTGGCCTTGGGCTCTTTCACCCAGCACCTGCCAGCTGGCACAGGGCAGCGCCGCAGTGTAGAGCCAAGCTGCTTCCAGGAACAGTGGGAGTTCTAGGGTGGGATTCTCCGGCTGCCACGGACACCATTCCCTGGGGCCACCACGTGGTGGCGCTGTATGTGACGGCCCTTCCAGCTTCAACGCACCCTGAACACCAGCGCCGCTGTGCCGGCGTTTTGCCGTTGGTTGAGGTGGGTTTCCAGTGACTTCTACCTGGCCAGACCAGCTTTACTCCCTCCAGGAGACCTGTGCCACTCTGGTTTGCAGACAAGGGGAGGGAGGAGTCTTATCCTGGCAACCTCCGTGCTTTGTGATTCTTGATGCCCCCCTGGAGCTGCCCTTCTCCAGCCCACCCAGCAGCAGGCACACCCTGAGGTGGCAGGGGTGCTGCGGGACAAAAAGCTGAAATGGCTTGTCTTGGGTGCCCCTCCCTGTGACTCCTCCACGGCTAAAGTCACATTCCATAATTAATGTCCTCCACTCCCCAGGTGGCACCCCTGGCCCCGGACACCCTCATCTGTCATGTGGTTTTGTCATTTTGGGAACCAGGTCCAGGTGATGGACGGCTGCCATGGCACTTGGCAAAGCAAGAGCCCTTGAACCTCCCTGTCCCTTTTATGGAGGGACGTCTCTGTAAAAGTCACATGTGAGCACCCATCCTTGCTGATCTGCTTCTCAGACTCCTTTAAGGACACTCCAGCAAGGACACATTCCCTCTGCCCATTGCACCCCCATGACCTCCCATCCTACAGATGTCAGCTTAGGGACCACCGCCCACCCCAGGAGGCCTCCTCTCATTCCTCTGCTGGGCTCAGGCCACCCACCTGTCCTCTCCCTGCACCCAAGGGCAGGGACCAGGGGAGGAGCATGTCTCCACTGTACCCTAAGTGGTCCCGACTTCCCTAAGGCCTGAACCCACACACCCTGCACACTCAGCTGACTTCCCTAAGTTCCCCAGATTATAAAGGACCCCTTCCTCCAGGTAACCAGCAAACCCCCAGGATCCTTCAGTGGAAAGCAGAGGTGTGCTACCTGCTCACAGTCCTTCACAATGGGAGAGTGGAGAGACTAAAAAATGTGGGGTAACTGGCACTGAAAAGGGAACTTGCTCCCCCAACCCAGGTCTTCAAGTGGTGGTCCAAGGCGTGGAGGGGGTGTTCTAGGAGGGACCTTCCTCCTCAGCCCCTTCTCCCAGGGGCGAGTGTAGGGGACTCCCAGCAAGGATGTAGAGGCTGGTGCAGGGTGGGCTTGCGGGCACAGAACTGAGTGAGCCAGTGTGGCTGGAGTGACATGTGGGACATCAGTGAGTGGCCCACCAAGTCCTTAGTCCTTTTCTGAGCCTTCATAGGAACCTGGGCTCCAAGATGCAATGGGGACAGGGGCTGAGGCAGCCCAGCCCTGTGGGGCTGACGGAATTGTTGACTCGCTCTCATAATGAGGACTGCTAAGGGGGTCAAGGGAGGGGAGAGCCAAAAAGTGCTTGGCCCTGTGCTGGGCAGACAGGTACCAGTGGCCTGAGCTCCCTCTCACCCAGGCTGGTGTTCTGATGGCAGGCTGGTCTTGGGCCTTGCTGGGGAGCACGCAGCAGGAGGACTTGGGGCCAGCTGGGGGATGGAGACCCAGACTTCGTTTGGTGGGGGAGGCGGGGTGGGACAGGTCCAGCACCCTGGACAGAGTCTGTTTTGGCTGAGCCCCAGGGCATTTCCTCCAGGCTTGGCTGGGTGGGTCTGCCCTCCTCCACCAGTGGGTCGGCCAGGCGTCCCGGCTGCCAGGGTGGCCGTTGCCCCACCAGACAGTTGAAGTGGGCAGCCCCAAACAGATGGGCGCAGGACGCTGCAGCAACCGCCACGCTGTGAGGAGGCCGGCAGCAGCCGCTGGGGCCAAAGCCAGCAGCGGGGCGCCCACACCCGGGACCGCCCTGCCCTGCTGGACTCGTGAACTCCGCCAGTCCCGCGGGTGGGAACGGAGCTGGTGCCAGTCGAAATGAAAATGAGCTCCGAGGGCTTCTGGGTTGGGTGGACTTCTCTGGGCCTCAGTTTCCCCAGTCCAAACTGAGGGCGGGGAACCAGATGATCCCTAACTTGGAGGACCACTGGGGGGTTGCGTGGAGTCCTGAGAACCCCGCCGGGCAGTCCAGCGAGCGGGGCCTCGTCCTGCCTGGGGCACTTCCCAGGGGCCAGGGCGCGAGCATGCTGAGACCTTTCTCGAGGTCCCTTTACTTCCTGCGCAGAGTGACTGGTGGGGCGAGTCCTTCCTGGTAGTACAAACCCGCGTGGGAGCGCCCAAGTCCTGAGCTTTGGGTCCTGCCGCCAACGGGTCCCCTGCCCGAAGCTAGGGCGGGCTCAGACGGAATGAATGAAGGGGGCGGTGCTGGACGTGGAGGTTTGGGAACCCCAGCGAGGCCAGGCCTGGTCTCACCGGTGTCCCTCCTGCCCGCCTGGTCAGGGGAGCCCCGGCTGCGATGGCGCCCACACACCCCTGCGGGTGCTGGGGGTGGGGCGCCCCGGGCCCGCCACCCCGCCGAAGATGGGATGCCAAGCGCTGGAGCGAGATCCACCCCCACTGCTGTCTTCCTCTCCCTCCCCCTCGGGCAGGAACAGAAGCGGGAGGTGGGACCCGGAGGCGACCTGACTCCGCGGGGTGGGACGGGGCGGGACGGGGCGGGGCTGGAGACGCCGCCTCCTTAAAGCCCAGCCGCCCGGGAGGCGCTCTCCACTGGCGCCGACTCCGGCAGCGCACGGAGCGGGCTTCCAACCGGGTCTCGGTCTCCGCTCCGCAGCAGGGCGGGCGCAGGTCACCCACGCGCCGGGTCTGTATTGGCGCCGTTTGCCCGTCAAGCATGGGGTTGCCTCGGAGGGCGGGGGACCCAGCGGGGCTGCGAAAGGTAGGAGCCGGGGACTGGGGACTGGGGACCGGGGACTGGGGACTGAGGGCGAAGCCTGTGACCCGCGTAACCGCGCCTCTGCTCCCGCAGAGCCTGAAGCCTCTGTTGGAGAAACGCCGCCGCGCGCGCATCAACGAGAGCCTGAGGCAGCTCAAGGGGATCATCCTGCCGCTGCTGGGCAAGGAGGTGAGCGGGGGGCACTGGGGCGCCGCGGCGGGCGTCCTGGGGCGCCGAGCGAGGTGGGCGGGGGACCCCCCGAAACGGACAAGGAGGCTCCGCGCGGCGCCCGAGGCCGAACCCGGGTCGCGAGGCACCAGCTCCTGGCGAGAGCTCGGGGCTCAGGCAGCCTGCCGGGATCTGTCTTGATTGTCCGTTTCTCTGTCACTCTCCCTGGTGGCCCGTCGCAGAGCTCCAGCTACTCGAAGCTGGAGAAGGCGGACATCCTGGAAATGACCGTGCGCTTCCTGCGGGAGCTGCCTGCGTCCTTCTGCCCGGAGGCGGCGCCCAGTGAGTGACCCCGCCCCGGCCCTGCGCCTCACCCCGGTCTCACCCCAGCCTCGCCCCAGCCTCTCTCCGACCTTCACGCGCCTCTCTGCCCGCAGCGCCCTCCGACAGCTACCGCGAGGGCTACCGCGCCTGCCTGGCGCGCCTGACCCGCGTGCTGCCCGCCTCCCGCGTCCTGGAGCCCGCCCTGAGCGCTCGCCTGCTGGAGCACCTGCGGCGCAGGGCCGCTAGCGCCACCCCCGACGGCGGGAGCACCGCGGACTCCTGCGGCCCACCGTCGCCCTCCCCGCCGCCCGCCCCGGAGCCCTCGCCGCCTGCTCCTCTCTGCCGCCCCAGCCTCTGGCGGCCCTGGTAGCCCCCTGGCCCGTCCACGATCCTGCTGACTGCCCCTGGGGCCTGAGGAAGCTCTTGGTGACAACTGCCTTCCCCCGGAGGGATCAGCCCAGCACCCACAGCCAGGCGAGAGCCCAGGTGTTTGTGACCTGTTCGGCAGACTGAAGGTGGGGGGAAAAGCAGCTAGAGTTTCAGAAATAAAGGGAGAGGCCCTGCCTCATCCCTGCTCCGCGAGGGTGTCTGGGCTGCAGGAGGAGGGGCAGGTGACCGCAGGGGAGGATGAAGACACCAACCCCACTGGTGGAAGTGGCGATGGGCCTGGGCCAGTCCCTGCCGCTCTGGCAGCCAACACACCTGTCTCAGCACTGGTGCCAGAACAAGGGGCTGGGCCAGGAGCTCACCTGAGCCGGGGGCAGCCATCTGCTGTGACTGGTCACTGCCCTTCCGGCCCTTCTGGGCCTGCCTCCTCACCCACTCTGCTTGGGAAGCTCTGGGCAGACAGAAGCAATGGCCCGGGGGGCTCTGAGGGCCGTGGAGCCGTCCGTCTGCTCCACTCCTGGGCTGTCCTGTCCAAAGCCTCCAATCAGAGGGACTGGACGAGCCAGAGCTCTGTGCTGGTAGCGGTGGAAGCTTCGCTAGGTGGGCATGGGGAGGGCGTACTTCCCCAAGCATTAATTTAACCTGGTGTGGTGCCAGGTGTGCGGAAGGGGTGGGATGAGCATGAGGGCACCCAGGACAGAGACAGTGCCCAGGTGAGGTGAGCAGGCCCAGATCATGGAGCAGCAGAAAGCCACGGGGGACTGCAGCAGGTTAGGGACCAGGAAACGCCTTGTTTGCTCGGGCGAACTGCTCCCTGCTGCTCTCCAGGGCGGGCTGCTGGAAGCCACTTGTTCTTAAGAACTTTCTTCCCATGGAAGTCAGAGGACCTGTGAAGACTCAGGGAGGGGCCCGCGGATCCCAGGAGGGGGTGCCCAAGACAAGGCAGGAGCCCCACTGTCGGTCATGTTCCCACCATTCCATGAGGATTCACTGAGCATGCTCAAGAAGGTGGGCGTCCTCCCCCCAGTGCCTAGGCCACCAGCCTGTTCGAGGGCCTGTTCATGAAGACAGAGTTGATGGGGGGTTGTCACTAAATCCACGATGACCTTGGCACTGATTTGGATGGCGAGACGTGGGAAGCTGTGGGTGTCGCTGAAGAAGTCACTGCTAAGACAACAGGGTGACCCCCAGCAAGGTGTCCTGTCCCACCCCCTCTCTGGGCCAAGCTGGCTGGACTGTGGGCTCCCAGAGGGCAGGGCTGGGGCTGAGTGCACCTCTGTCCCCAAGGCACTGGGCACACAGTGGGTGCTCAATAAACGCGGTGGACTTACGAACGAGTGAGGTGATCAGACCATGATGTACTGAATCCCGGACAGCCTCAGGTCCCACCCTGGGGCCCTGCTGTCCCTTTGAGTATGTGCCCCACCAGGCCCTGCTCCCGGGAGGACAAGAATCGGGGTGGGGGGTGCGGAGAGCAGGGCGCGGTTCGGTTCCTGCTTCCCCTCGCTGTTCCTGAGACTCCGAGGCTAGGAGCAGGGGCAGGTAACCCAGAAGCCCACACCCCCACGTGGGCGTGGAATTTCCTCCTGGGGTCCAGGAGTGCATATCCAGCATGCACTGCGCTGGCTCCTTGTCCCCGTAGGCACTTTTGATACAGCTTTAAACTCTGTTAAGAACGGACCAACCAGAGGCCCCTGGCCTCTTTCTGGCCTTGTCTGCCAATTCTTGCTGCTGAGCCCTGTCTGGGCTCCCTGCTCTGTACTCCCAGTGACCTGACCTCAGCCAAGCCACAGCGCAAGCATCAAGGAGGAGGCGGCGCAGGGAGGCTGGTGACTCACAGGGTCGGGCCTTCCGGAGCACCTGAGCGGGCAGCCAGCCTGCTCTGGCAGGAAGCTGAGGTAGGCCCAGATGGGGGAGGTCCTGGGCCCCAGGTGAGAAGCCAGCTTCCCAGCAGGGGTGTGCAAGAGCTGCCCAGAAGGCCTGGGCTGGCACTAGGACTGGGCTTGTGAAACAGGGATGCCAGCATCATCCTCCCACAGGGCGCCTCCCGACGCTCCCTCCTCCGGGCAGCTCCCCTGGTGTTCCCAGAGCCCTGCCTGATACCCAAGGTAAGCACAGGGCCAGTCGGGCTTTTTCCACGTGGGAGAGAGGCTGCCTCCTTTGGGAGTGTTTCCTGATGTTAATGAGGCTGACGCTGTGCTCCAGGGCCAGGCCCTGGGACACCCTTTCTGGGACAGTCCCCAGACCGACTGTCTGGTTACCATGCTTGGTTGGAGGAAAGGGCCCCTGTCCCTCATAAACCAGAGGGTGAAGTGACTCAGTGACCCAGGACAGCCAGAGTGCTGAAGTGTCTGAGAGACTCAGGCCAGAGCCAGGCCCCACCCGCCCGTCTGCCTGGCAGCAGCTGATTCAGAGAGGTCAACTCTCATTTTCCTGCGAGATCAAGGATAAAAGCAGGTTGCCAAGGAGATGGCTAATAAACATTTACAAACTGCTCTGCTCTGCGGGACTGTGTCTCCCACTGGTTCATCTGGACCAGAGAGCACCATGAACAGAGTCTGGGAAACCCCAGGGCTCTGCAGAGCCCTCCCCATCCTGCTTCGGGGAGATCACTCTGGGGTCCATGGCAGGATAGAGGGGCCCTTCCCCATCCTGTGCGGTAACCTGCTACTCCAAACATCAAGTCCAGATTTCCTTTTAAAATCCACGCCAGGTTGCTCTAGCCAGTCCGGAGAACTAGCCCACCCAATGGTGTTATTTTCTTGACTTTGCTCCTTGTCTAGGCCCCTGATGGTGCAGCCGGCCATCTCTGGGGGGCGTGTGTCCCTGTGCATCTGGGGGGGCTGCCCTGCAGAGAGCAGCCCAGGCATGCAATGTGGGGGAGAAGGCAACCAGCTACCGAGGGTTCCCAGGGAGCAACTCGTTTCGCTCTGGGTTTTGAAAGGCCTTGGCAAAGCCCCAGGCGCTTAAAATAGCTATAATAAAGCTTTGGGTGGTTTCAGGAGCGTGAGAAAGAGGAAACGCCCTGGGTGTAGGAGTGGTGTCGTGTCACCCGAGACCCACTAGGGGGCAGCAGAGAGCAGCACCGGTGGCTGTTCACAGGATCCCACTAGTGAAAGAGGTAGGGGTTCTCTGGCCTGGCAGCCTCAGAGGGAGACTCCAAGCCGAGGGTGTGCCCGGTGGTGCTGGGTCTGCTGTGGATGGTGGGCCCCGGAGCCACCTGTTGGTGTCCAGTACGTTCAAAACCTGAGGGAGCCCTGACCCTTGGGGATCAGTTGGTGGGGCGTGTCCTGGAAAGCAAAAGGTCTCTGGTTTCATTCCTGGTCAGGACACATGCCTGGGTTGTGGGTTCGATTCCTGGTTGGGGTGCGTATGAGAGGGAACCAGTCGGTGATTCTCTCCCTCTCTTTCTCCCTCCGTTCCCCTCTCTCTAAAAAAGTAAAATAATAATAATAATAATAAACGAAAAGATAGCTTAAAAAATTAAACCTAAGGGAGCCCAGGACAAAGTCCTTAAAGAACAAGGAATGATTCTAGGCCCCAGAAATCAGAGACAGGTTCAGATTTTGTGGGGATGACATTTTGAGGCCCTCTGTAAGAAAACTAATATAAAATTATGGACACAGACTTAGTATGAAGATGAAAGCGTAAGTCCCACCGCACCAGGGGTGTTTGCAGACTGGCGTCCCATCCTTCTGGGTTCTCTTTAAACGGCCTACACACAGAAGTGCTTCCTGGTGACAACCCGGCCGCCCCATTCTCCCAGAACACACCGCCGCCCTCTGTCCTTGCTCCGTGAGCAGCCTCACGGCAAATCCACCTGCCCCGGGTGGACCCTGAATCTGCTTGGATAACAGCAGGTAAATGCCTTCCATTCCCTCCATCCTTCTTTACAAGCTAGATACAAGCAGACATAGGTTTACACACTACCATCATTTATGGCAACTTTCCCCCTTTACACCTGTGTGGGATGCTCGTGAGATGCATGTCCCCAGATCCCACCTCCGGGGGCTCTGACTCCCTGGGTCTGCGTCAATAGCCTCACTCGACACACCTGAGCCCAGGTGAATCTGCTCCAGCAAAGCCACCCCGTGTGGCTGCAGGGGGGCGGGTGGCTGGGGCTGGAGGGGGCGGGGTCAGTGTTCAGTGGGGACAGCGTTCCAGCTTTGGAAGGTAAGGAGGGCTCTGGAGGTGGACGGTGGTGAGGCTGCACAGCGACGGGAATGCGCTAATGCCCCTGAACTGGGCACTTAAAAATGGTTAGGAGGGTGCCCTGACTGGTGTGGCTCAGTGGACTGAGCGCTGAGTGAACAGAAAGGTCGCTGGTTCAATTCCCAGTCAGGGCATATGCTTGGGCTGTAGGCCAGGTCTCTAGCGGGGGTCGGGCAAGAGGCGACTGATCGATGTTTTGCTCCCTCTCTTTCTCCCTCCCCTCCCCTCGCTCTAAAAATACATAAATACAATTTTTAAGTTGGTGAATCTTATGTTTATGTGTAGTTACCATCAAAAACCTAAGTAAATAAAAAGATGCCCTGTCTGCAGTGGGGGCTGCTGCGGGGCCGCGTGCGCTGCAGGCTGTCCTCCAGGACCCACCTGGCTGGCACAGAAACCTGTCAGTTAGATGAGGCTGTGACACACCCTCCAGGTATGCTGCACCTGTTTTCAGCACGCTGGGAGTCCAGACTGTTTGACTTGTTCACTTGGTGGGGGGGTAGTTTCAAGGGTTTCACTTAAAATAAAAAACAATTTGTTAGTAATGTAGCGATAATTTTAGCAACATATTAATATATATACTCTTAATTTGAGGGATGCTAATTATCCTTCCACTCCAAAATTAGCATTTATTTTTTTAAAATTGCTATGAGCCCTGGCTGTTGTGGCTCAGTGGACTGAGGGCCGGCCCATGAACCAAAAGGTCGCCAGTTCAATTCCTAGTCAGGGCACATGCCTGGATTGTTGGCCAAGTCCCCAGTAGGGGGCATGAGAGAGGCAACGGATGGATGTTAACTCTTCCTCTCTGCCCCTCCCTTCCACTCTCTCTAAAAACAAATAAATAAAATATAAGAAAAGAATTGTGATGACAGCCCTGGCCAGGTGGCTCAGCTGGCCGGAGCGCCGTCCCATACACCACAAAGTTCTGGGCTCAGCTCCTGGTCAGAGCACACACCTAGGTTGCAGGTTCGATCTCTGGTCCATGTGTGTGTGTGAGAGGCAACCGATTGATGTTTCTCTCTCACATCAATGTCTCTCTTTCTCTCTCTCCCCATCCCCCTTTCTCTCTCTTTAAAATGAACTAAAAAACAAGATATCCTTGGGTGAGGATTTTTAAAAATGGCGACGATACACATGCAGGACAGCACTGCCGTCTCTTTGATCAACCTTTGTTTTTTTCTTCGATTCCTCTAGTTTTTGGCTTTGTCCTATTTGGGCCACGTGTGGAGAGCCGCAGGGTCCTCTAATGGGGATGGAGCCGTGCAAGCAAAACTCTCCCCGATCTGCCCTGACAGGTGGGGTCAGTGGGTTAGGCATCTTCCCGGTCAGGGCACAGGCCTGGGTTGCGGACCTGGTCTCCAGTTGGGGCGTGCGTGAGAGGCAACCGATTGTTGTTTCTCTCCCTCTCTTTCTCCCTCCCTTCCCTCTCTCTAAAAATAAATAAGTAAAATCTTTTAAACCCAAGCATATTGACCATTTCATTAGGTATAAATGGTCTAAATCCTCTAAGTAAGAGGCAGAGATTGTCAGACTACCTGAAAACGCCGGGCCCTGCCCTCCACAGCTCTACAAGAAACCCACTGGGTTTATCTCCTCCTGTGGGCCGCTTCCCGCTCCGCCCAGCCCACTGCCTGGTTTCTGGTGGTTGTGATGTTTGGGTTTGGCTAGAGGGGCTCCGAAGTCTGCAGTGAGGCTGTGGGAGACTAACTGGAGTGACGAAGGCGATGATGGAGAAGAAAGTGTGAAACTAAGAGTCGGAAGGACTACGGTCCTGCCTTGGAGACCAAACTGATAAGATATGGAAGAAGGAAGAGAAGCCAAACGTGTCTGGAGATGACCCCATGGTTTGGAAGATGAACCTCCTTAATCGCTTTCTTGAGACTTTCCTCCATCCTGATTTGACACGTGTGGCAACCGCCGTGTGAGTTGGCGAAGAAGCACGCTTTAAATACTGAGACTGAAGGGTTCAAGTGTAAACACGGGAGAAGACTGTGGTGGTTAATTTTGTGAGTCAACTTGACAGGCCACGGGGTGCCAGGATCAAACATTCCTTGTGCGCGCGTCCGTGAGGGCATGTCCCAGGTTCGAGTTTGTGGGCTCAGGAAAGCGGACGGCCCTCCCCAGTGTGGACGTGGGTTTCGCCCTGGGCTCCCCTGGTTCTCAGGCTTTTGGACTTGGGGGGAACCACACCACCAGCCTTCCTGGGTCTTCCAGCTTGCAGACGGCAGGTCACAGGGCAGCTCAGCCTCCACGTCCAGCATGGCAGCCGATTCCTCACAGTCTCATCATCTCTCCCTCTCTCCCTCTCTCTGTCTCCATGGACCTATCTCCTACTGAGTCTGCTTCTCTAGAGAACTCTGATTAATAAAAAAAAATACAATATTAACACTAATCAAAAAAAGTTGGCATAGCCACATTAATATGGGACAAATGGCTTTCAAACATGAAATGTCACCAACAATAAAGTAGGACATTTCATAATGATAGAAGAGTCACTTCCTTGAGAAGACAAAAAGTCCTAATCGCATAGGTGCTTAGTAATCGGGCTTCAAAATATATACAAAAATGGACAGTCCATATCAAAGACTGGGATTTCAACACTCCTATCAGAGCAATTGATAAAGCAAATAGAAAGACCATCAATAAGGCTACAGGAGACTTGATCAATACTCTCAGAATGCAGGAGAAAAGTGGAATCACACAGAGGAGCCAGGGAACTTCCCTAAGGCCACATAGCCAGGAAATGCCGGGAAGGGGGTGGTTCACAGTATACTATTGCTCCAGATTCCTCCCCGTTGCCAGGTATGACCCCTCATCAGGACATTCGTCACTGGTGACAGGTCCACCTGTGTGACTGGACTGATGCGGAAGAAAAGCAGGTCTGTTTCCTGAGAGACCCAAGCACTGAGAGGGATGCTGGCGGTCTCATCCGGATCTGTGGCCAGGCAGGAGCTTGGCTGGGAGGCAGTTCCTTCTCTGGGCAACCACTGCAGTGCCAGGGCTCCTGGAGGGTGTAGTCACAGCTTGCACATCCGCATGGAGCTTACCTTAAGCATCTCTAGCAAATGAGGGCCCTTGGGCTCTTCACAGAGCAATTACTTGGTGTCTGAAACCAGTATCATTTTTCTCCAGGGCCCTTGAGAAACAGAACTATAGCCCCGTTTTCATGATCACATGTGAGAAAAGTAGAATTATCTGACTCTGCGTGGCTTTTGTTGTCATCACGGGGTTCCCAGGATAAATTTGAGCAAGGGGAAGTTCATTCTGATTTTTAGCAATGTGTGGGGGCAGGTGGGAACCACAGGGGGTGGGGGCCTGGCGAAGGGGACAGCACCTGCAGGAAGTCACTCTGCCCCTAGGTGGAGCCTGTCTGAGGCTCAGAGCCAGGCACCCAGGAAAGGGAGTGGACCCCTCCCCGCCAGGTGGTGGGGAAGATTTGACTCACCCACTGATGTGCAGGTACCTGGGCATGGCTATAATTCCAGACGTGGTAGGTTGACCTGCTGAAAGTCAAAGAGGTGATTTCTAAGTGCTTCTTTGGGGAAAAGAATCTATGTCTGCCCTAAACCCACATTTTTCTTCTCCATGTAAGGCCCCATTTGTTCTCGGCTTGCCCTCTTGGACTGTGGGTCCTGTCTTCAAATGGGTCGTTGACTAGTTTTAGGTTCCTTGGAGTGGTTCATTCTGGGGTCAGAGCCCTGGGCTTGACTACAGGTGTTCCGAGCAGGGTACAAATGAGATCACGGGGTCTGTCCTCTAAGTGGCCTCCTTGAGATGCTAGTGGTCCCTTTGACTACACCTCCAACTTGCTGTAAGTTTCCTGATGGAAAGGTACTGGGTCTTGTCCCCTCAATTCAGGAAGCGTCCAGCATCTCTGATGAGGAAGACACAAATCTTGAGTAAAACAGCTAAATCTTATTAATGTGAAAAGAGGTGGTGTGAGCAGAGGGGCCAGGTCCCTCCCCTGGCTGCAGTACACACCCCCCCCACACACAACACCCATGGTGCCCGGCGGCAGGGCGGGCCCTGTCCTGTCTGTGTCCTGTCATTCCAATCCCAGCTTGAATTACTTGGAGTCTTTTTCCTGGGCCCCAGCCCAAGACGACCTGAATGTCCCGGGTCAACCATCCCTGCAGCCCCGGGCAGCTTGGCTTCCCCCAGAGCTAGTTCCCAAAGCCTTAAATCACGCTGTCCCTTCTCCGAGCCAGGCACAGGTCTGGGTGCTTGATGACACCCGCTTGTTTACCCCCTCCAAAACCCAACGGAGCAAATACTGTCATTTGCCTGTCTTACCCGGTAAGAGAAGCAGAGCGCAGATGAGTAAGGGTTAACGTGGCACATGGCCTTGGCCGGGGAGGTGGCCCACTCACAGGCCTGTGGGCCCTCTCTCTGATGACAACCCCCACCCTGCTCTGTCCCAGCTCCTCTCCTGTCAGTCTCAGGTCTCCTGACACTGGCTGCCTGAGGAGCTGCCCCAAGGGGTGACTTCAGTGTGGCTTTTTGGACACAGACTTACTGGAAGATTCCTCCGTTTGCTCAGAGGCCCCGCACCTGAAGGAAGCGACCAGCAGTGACACTGAACATACTTCCTGGGAGCCCTTCCCTGGGGTCCACGGGGGCCTGCTGCCTGCCTCTGCCCCACCCCCGGCCCAAGTAGGGGTCAGGGCAGGGCTCCAGTAAGTGCTGGGCAGTTTGGAGGGCCTGTGCCCTGTGTTCATAGCTCCAAGTTTTAAATGCAAACTTACACCAGATCCAAACCTTGTTTTAAAAATGATACTTATTATGTCTAATGGCGTTAAGTATATGATCGGCTAACATTTTAGAACACTTGCTGCTTCCCCTCCCTCCCTCCCTGCTCGGTCTCACCACCCTGTGATGACATTACTGATGGAGCCACTTGGGCACTGAGTGGCTTGGGACCTGCCCAAGGTAATAAAACTGGTAGGACAATACCACAGGAGTGCAGGAGTTTAACTGCATCGTCCATGCCCAGAACCACGAGGCTCGCCCTTCCTTAAAAATGTAAAGAAAAAGATGATCCTTACTCCCACGTCCCAGATCTGTGAGTTTTTAAAGTTGTGACTTTGAACAGACATGAAATGCACAATACGCATCTCTGCATTCTGAAAACCATTACCAAGCCGCCCAGTGCAGCCCAGGGCCCAGGGCCCAGGAGGAGGCAACCCTCCCTCTTCCCCGCCCCATGACTCACCCTGAGCCCAGGCCTCTCCCTGCTTTGAGAGAGACCCACTGTCTTTTCTTACAATCATTTCCTTGTTTTTCTCCACAGCTTTTTCACTGACTTAATGTTTTCCTAACAAATAGAATTAGTCGTGCTTAGCAAATTTCATTTTTTTTTCAAATTATAAGAGAAAGGTTGTTCAGAAAGTTACAGAGGTGGTAGAAGTGAGGCCACTGGGCTGCATGGGCTCAGGAGACAAGGCACAGAGGCGGAAGAGCCCTGGGCGCTCAGGAGAGAGAAGGGCAGAGGGAACGCACCCGGGGGACAGCGAGGGGTGCGGGAAGGGTGAGGGTGGTTTTCAGCAAATTTCTCTCGTACAACCGTGTCATCAGCTGTAGTCACTACATTCTACATTAGGTCCTCAGACCTCATCTTAGAACTGAAAGTCTGTACCTTTTAGCGACCTGCCCCTATGGTTCCCACCTCCCAGTCCTGGTGACACAAACCCAAAGGGGCAGGTGCTATTGCCTCCCCATCCTTCACCCATAAGAGAACGAGGGCACAGAGGACTGAAGAGCTAAGCTAAGGCCATCCAAGCCTGTGTCCATCTTTGTCTGGCTCACTTCACTTAGCATGGTGCCCTCCAGGTTCACCTGCGGTGTCACAGATGACAGGATTTTCTTCCTTTTTAAAGCTGAATCGTATTCTAGTATATGAACGGACACATATGGCTTCCCCCTGTATCCAAAGGGGATGGTTTTCAGGAACTCCCTGTGGAAACCCAAACCTGTGGACGCTCAGGTGCCTTAGTCTTCCATGGCCACAGGCATGGGACCCACGAAAACAGGGGGCTGAGTGTGTATCTCACTTCTTGATCCGTTTGTCTGCTGATAGACACTTAGGTTGTTTACACACCTTTGCTATTTTTTTAAATTTTCTTTTTATTTATTTTGAGAGAGGAAGAAAAGGGAGACATTGGTGGGCTGTTCCCCTTATTCATGCATTCATTGGCTGGCCAGGGGTTGAACCTGCAACTCTATGGTACTGTAAAAACGCTGTAACTGCCATAGCTTGGCTTTTGTGGATTATGCTGCAATGAGCGTGGGAGTGCAGATGCCTCTCGGAGATAATAATGGTTGTTTCCTTCAGAAGTGGGGCTGACGAGTCATGCGGTAGTTCTGCTGGTCATTTTTTGAGGAACCTCCGTGCCATTTTCTGTAGCGGCTGCGCCCATTTACGTTCCTGCCGACAGCCCACAAGGCTTCCCTGCCTCCCACAGCCTTGCCAGCTTCCCTTCTCTCTCGTCTTTTTGTTGATGGCACAAGCGGAGTACTGGATCTTTTTGTACCACGGCTCCTGGTCTTCTTTTCAACATCACGATTCTTCCTTGTTGTGTGTAACTGAATTCACATTATTTGGCCATTTGGCCCTCCACTCAGGAGTCTGCTACAATGGACTGACCCAGGCTACTGTTGATGGGCATTTGAGTTATTATCTCCAGTTGGGGTTATTAGGGTGTTGCTACGAACCCCCCCGAAGCATATCATGCTCAGTATATAGGCCGTCTACCTAGAAGTGGAACTGCTGGGTAAAGGGTATGGCTGTTTTCAACTTCAGTAACTATTTTTAGCTATTTTCCAAAGAGGTGGTAACGATGTGTATAATGCTGCTATCGATTCATATTTGAGGCTCCATATCGGCACGAAGAGACAATAGGTGGGCAGTTAGGGGGAACAGCACAAAAACATATGAATGCAGAGTAGAGGCCTCTGCTCCTGGTCCTTTTCCCCAAAGGTCAGCGGTGTCAACGGTCTCTTCAGTTATCCTTCCATAAATATTAGCACTTATTTAAGTGATGCATTTAAGTTTTTAAAGCAACAATTTATGGGTAATATTTCTGTCTAAAGAGAGGGTACAAACAAAATAGCTGTTGTTCAATTCATTGCTGTTGGTAAACCCTACCGACTCAGTCATTTGTAAAACATTTACTGCGCACCAGTTATGTGCCAAGCGCTCTTCTAGGACCTTGGGAAACGGCAATGAACAAAAAGGTAAGAAAGTCATGCCCACGTGGAACACACATCCCAGTTGAGGGAGATACAGTGAACAGGTGAGTGAACTACATGTTAAATGGTGTTAAACGCTAAGGAGAAAAATGCACCAGCAAAGAGAATTGGGGAGAGTGGGGCAATTGTTCATCTTAAAGAACTGAGGAGGTGTGGGGGGTGAGACCCGTGTGCCCCTGGGGAAGAGCGGTCCCATATATTCAAGGGCTATCAGGGAGGTCAGAGGGGCTGGAGCTCAGGGGCCAAGGGGGACAGTGGTAGGTGACAGCAGACACGGGCAGATGAGTGATCCCACAGGGAGAAGTGGTCCCATTCCAGGATGTGCTGCATGCAGAGCTGCTGGCGGGACGCATGAGCGTGTGGCAGAGAGAGACCCAGCAAGGATGGCTGCTGGGCCAGCCTGAGCTCCGGGAAGGAAGGGAGTGGGACCCACGGAGCAGGGAGGGACGACTGCGGGAGGCCCAGGTCCGGGGAGTAGGAGCAATGGTGAGTGAGCTGCGGCGCAGGCAGGAGCCCGGGCGTGTGGAGCGGAGGGCGAGAGGTCTGGGCCGCCGACGTGTGGCCGTGACTGAACTGGTGGGACCCCGAGTGCAGGCACCGCTGCGTCTCTCAAGTCCCCAGAGGCACGGGCAGAGTGGCCAGAAAAATGCGCGTGTGGTGTCGCTCGGAAGGCAAAGGGTAGACGTTCCAAGAGAGGGATGGTGGCGAGAGGTCTGGCAGGATGGCTTCTGACGTCCAGTGCTGGACTTTGCAGCTTGGAACGGATTAGTGCCCCGGATGACAGAGCAGCCACGGCGAACGCAGCAGGGAAAGGGCTGGGCGGGGTAGGGGTAGGGGCGGGGCGGGGAGGGGGCGCGGGAAAGAGCAGCGCTGTTTGAGAAGTCCCGCCGACCGGGAGGGGAGGGGCGGGGCGGGGCAGGCCCGCGGTCTGAGGAGGCAGAGGCACCACGACGGGAAGGGGAGAGGCTGTGAGGAGAGGCCTGGGGACCCGTTAGCGCTTCGGCAGAAACAACTCATGGCGGTTCTGCCGAAGGACGGGGCCCCCTATTTCGGTCCTCCTCGAAGCGAGGGCAACCCCATAAGCAGCCGGCAGTCATATACACGTGATGGGCTCCGCAGCACCATCATTGTCACGGCAGAAGCCAGGACGCGGCACTCTCCGGGCCGAGCTGCCACGGTCTCGGGCTCCCTCTGGCGTGCCGGCAGCGGCCCGCGCAGACGGACCCCCGGCCTCGCTCCGCCCCAGCCCGCAGCTCTGCGCGGCGGCGGCGGCGGCCCTTCGGGGGCCTGACGGGTGCTGGCTTCCCCCCCTCGCGCCCCCGACGCGGTAGCTCGGCCCTGCGCGCTCGCTGACAGGAAACCGCCTGCAACTTCCTCTCGCGGCGGGTTTGAGGCCGCGAGGCCGCGACACGCACCCCCGCGGGCCTTTCTGCCACACAACGGCCCCAGGGCCTCGGCGTCCGGACTCGCCCGCCCTGTCGGCGCTCCGTGCGACCGCGCCGCGCGGTGGCGTGGCTGATCCACGCTACCCCACCCTGCCGGCGCCGCCCAACAGTCGCCGAACCTTCTGGAAGCGACGCCCGGCAGCCAGAACCGGTCGCTCTGGAGGCTTTGGGGGGGCGGGGCGCGCAGGGCGGGATCTGCGCAGGAGGACGCGTCCGATTCGCCGTCTGTGCGCAAGCCCCGCCTCACGGGCGCTATGGCCCCGCCTTCTCCCTCCCCCTCCATGGAGCCGCCCGGACTCATTCATTCCGCGCCGGGCCTGCCAGACACCTGCCTTCTCCTTCAGCCGCCCGCCGCCAACGCCGCCGCCGCCGCCAGCATGTCGGGCTCCGCCGCGGATACCCCTTCCGCTATCCAGATCTGCCGGTAAGAGGGGTGCACGGTGCGGCGAGCGGCCGAGATGCCGAGGCACCGCCCGGGCCTGTCCGGAGCAACCTCCGCGCTCTCCCCGCCAGCGTCCCGAGTCCGTCACCTCCGGCCCGCCGCCCGCCGCCGGACCCCGCCCACCCCATCCCCTGACCCCCCGCGGCCGGGTGCGACTCGGGTGCCGCAGAGCCGGCGGCCTCCCAGCGCGCCTCCCTGCGGGCCTCTGGCGCATCCCGGGGGCGGCGCCGCGGTCACGCAGGCCCTTTGCGCGATTATCGGCGCGACGCCTTTGCCGGGCGGGGGTCGGAGCGAAGCCCCCGCGCCCCGCCCAGCCCCGCCCCACCGCTGCCGGAGCATGGTGGAGCCCCAGCTCAAGTCCCACTGAACCCCCTAGTGCAGGCTCGTTCTCTAGGCGGTGATGCAAAGCCAAGCGGATCTCCGGAGAAGTGGGGCGCAAGTAACCAGCTCGCTGGGAGGCGTCCGGAGCTCCGCGAGCCCTTCGATGGGTGCCCCAGTTGGCGGGGGCTGCAGCTGTCCAGTCCCACTTAGGGCACCGGGTCTGGTTTTGACGGGAGCCAGAACTAATAGGAAGAACAGGAAATGCCCCTCCCTTCTAACAGTTCACTGCTAAGAAGAGGGAATGGTCCTTTAAGCCTGGAAACATCTTACACAATAGGGGCAAACGGTTTTTCTCAGCAGACCACCCCTGCCTTCTTCCAGGGGAACCGGGTAGAGGGAGGCCCCTAGAGGAAGTGCGAGATCGGGAGCTGTCTCTTTGCCCACAGGAGGACGGAGGGCAGCCTCAAGGTTACTTACTCTCCGTTCCCTTGGGCAGAATCGGAAGCAGGCACGCTGGTATTTGATAGCGGGCTGAGTAAGGGCACGAGTCCGGGACGGCCGCGCGCAGGCAGTGGGGCTTGGAGCAGGGCCTGCCCTACTTCAGATACCACCAAGAGTGAGAGCGGCTTCGGGTTGCTGTTTCGGAGTGGATTCTGCAGGCTTGGACTTTGAATATTACCCTGGCCTAGGGCCCAAGCCAAATTAGTTTCCCGTGGATGTTGACAGCACCCTGGAAGAGTAAGTGCTGGGTCAGTGGGGCGACCTGACCGCACCCCCTCTTCTGGCCTAGTCCAGGGTCTTTGCTGACCTCAAGGTCAATTTAAGCTTTTCTAGGGAGAAGAAATCTTTGGGGGAGTCTTGCTCCATTTGCCTTGTTATGGTCTGTGTGGCTGGCTTGACCCCACCCACTCCCAAGTTCCTGGGGCAAAAAGAACAGGAGTAACTGATATTTGGACAGAGAGAGGCCTGGAATCAGGTTCTGCCTTCTATTGGCTGGATGACCTTGAGGTTCGTCCTTTGCGAAGGGCTTGTGTGTCTCTCACCTCACTGGGTTTGTCCGCCTTCCTGGGGAAGGAGGCAGGGATCCCCACCACTCTGCTGTGCAGAGGCGGAAACCCAGTGCCTCTGTAAGTCATCTGGCCAGAGGGCCACTCCTACCAGGTCTTCTTTCCATGGCGCTCCCCCCCAAAAGGGTACTGATTTCAGTCTACTAGCGGAAGGCTGGGCTTTTATTTACTTCATCAGGATAATAAATAGCAAGTCTATATGTACTATCTTTTTAAAAACCAGCTTCTCACCTGAAATTTACATAGTGTTATTAACCAGTGTAACCCCAGTAAATTTAATTTAAACAATAACAAATATCAATCAAAAAGGAAAAAAAAAACACTTGAAATTTATGTAATGTTATTAACTGACATTACCTCAATAAGTTTAATTTAAAAAATAACTATAAAATCCCCTCCAGCTTCTAACAGGTGATAGATTTTTAGATACTTCGTGTGTACACAAACCTGCTTACTTACCCACCAGGCTTTCCAGTGGCCTCTTGCATATTCATAATTGCATATTGTCTCTGAGTAGCTGCCTGGCTGTGGGATGCTTGGGCAGCACACCCAGCTGAGGTGAGCCTCAGGTGCCCAGCACAACTGCCAGAGTGTGTGTGTGGGGGGGGGGGCGGGGTCACAAGGACTTGGCCCAGAGTGACCCCAGACATGGGGAGAGTGGACACATCAGAGCAGGAGCCCTTTAAGGACATCTGAGCTGACACTCTGGGTTGAAAAAGGAGCCTCCTGGCCTAGGACAGCCAAGCCCATGAATTTAACAAGTTTCACTGGACACCTCCAAGGAGCAAAGCACCCTGAGAAAGGAACAGGGACCTAGAACATTTGGTTCTTGCCTTAGGAGGTTTCACAGGTCAGCAGGGAGAGGATGCCCAAACCCCCACCATCCTAGACAAATTAAGAGTGGTCACATGCTTTGGGGTCCGAAGGAGGCGCTGAAGGAATAGGGGCCGTAAAGGTGGGCGAGGCAGGAGTTAGAGCCAGCCTTGCAGTCCCAGGCCTGCCTGACCCTCTCGTGGCCCCATTTTCTCATGGGTTGTTCTGAGTGTTAAAGGAAAGAAAGTGCATTCGTGCCTGGCAGGGTGACTGGCACACTGTAAATAAATGGAAGCTCTTTTTGTCTCAGAAGTGGGACACAGGCCCAGGAGGCCAGTAGCCTGGGTTCAAATCCCAGCTCTGCCTCTTGTAGGTGTGTAGCTTCAGGCATGTTCCTTAACCTTGCTGGGCCTCCGTTTTCTCATCTGTGAACTGGAGATAATAATAGTGCCCTTCTCAGGGTCACTGTGAGGGTTAAAGCCTCTGGCACAGTGGCCAACATTTGTAAACATGAGCTCACAAAGGGAACCCTTTGTCCCTGAGAGGCCGGACTTTGGACGGCCAGGCCACTGTGTGGCACTGTTCCCTCCTTTGGGTCCAGGCCGACAGATGCAGGTTTGGGGACAGCATTTGGTCTCAGAAGAGCATTTTTCCTTTGGTTTGTTTGGAGTAACATTAATTAACGTTTAGTTAGCGAATTACATTTTTCCCGTTGAGCTCAGAACGTCAGACTCGGAAGGACGTGTAGAGGCCTCCGGCCCCGCCCTGTCCCTTTACAGGGGGAAGACGGGACTCTCAGAGGGTGAAGGCTTGGCTAAGGAGGCTTTGGCCAAAGGCAACTGGAGGATTGTTCTCACCGGGTGACCTGGTGCCCAGGCCTCCTGCTCTCACCCACGCAAACGTTTACACTCAGTTGTGCAGCTTAGTCACGACATGAGTGTGGACCCTACTCGGAGCCCCCGAGTCTGTGTCCCCATGAAGCTGAGGGTGTGTCCTGTCGCAGGTGGTGGGGGGCTGTGGGCTGAACAGCGTGCTGCACTGGAACTTCCCACAGTGAGCTCCTTGTGTCTTCACTGCCCAGTAGGGTAGCCATTAGCTGCACGGAGCCAGCAAGAGCTTGAAATGTGGCCAGACACGGAGAAACTGAATTCTTAACTGCCTTCATTTAAATTTATCTAAATGTAAACATAGCTAGCCTCCTGTGTCCAGCTGCTCCCTTATGGGACAGTGCAGTACGTAGAAGAATTTACAAACCGGAATTCCTGGTAGGTCTCCGGGTGCAAATGTTTCCTAAGAGGTCGGGAGCTGTCTGAGGACTGTGGTCATCTCTCAGACGACTGAGCTGATGGACGTAGGCCTGGACATGGCCCTGGGCAGGCAACACAGAGTCTTTTGTTTGTAGGTCGGTGTGCGTGGTCTGCAGTTATCTTTCGCTTGCCAGTGCTTTTGGAGGCAGACCTGCCAGGACGTGTCTTGAGGTGAGGGGCAGCTGTCCCATGAGTGCCTAGGAAAGTGCGCAGCATCTGTAGATGCGCCAGGGAGTGTTAGTGCCATGGACCTAATTTCAGTACGTTATGGGGTGGGAATTTTTCCTCCTTGGGGCCGTGTCTTTGGGTTTACAGTGGAAGTAATACAACACAGAGCCTGATTTACCAAAACCACATTCACAGCCAGCATTCTGGAACATTCCATAAACTGATGCACTGTGCTGGCTCCCTTCCGACTGGGATGTGGGGGCCCTGGGTGAGGCCCCATCTTTGCAGCCCAGAGAGCCTGTGATTGGGAGGCTGTGTTCGCCTACTGTCCTGTCTCCCTGTCAGTGGGCCAAGCACCCTGGCATCACCCTTGGCCTGGCACTGCAGCTGACCAGCTCCCAGGTTTTAATTGGCCACAGGTTGCTTTCTCCTGGGGGCAGGGCTTCTCCAGGTGGGGTGGAACCAGGGTGACCACACCGTACGTCCCCTGTCCTCTTGGCTGTTTCTTTAACTCCCAGAGGTGTCCTGGGGAGCTGGATAAATTATATGGTCACCCTCCCTGGTCACTCTACCCTTGACCCTTGGATACTTATGGCTGAATAATTGAGGAAGCTTGTTACAAATACAGATTTTCTGCATGCATATTATACTTCAGTAGAAAGTCATCAAAACTTTTTTTAATCTTCATTTTTAATAATCTTTATTTTTAATAATCTTTATTTTTAATCTTTATTGTATTTTTTCCATTACCATTTAGTCCCCTTATACCCCTCTTTCCCCAAAAATGCAGATTTTAAAGCATTTACTAGGTATTTGGGGGAACTTGAATAGTCCCTTGATAGTTAATGATATTAAGGGATTCGTATCATATTTCAGGTGGGATAAGTTTTGTGGTTCTGTTTTTAAAAGGAGTCCTTTTAACACAGGGGTGTCACACTCATTGTCACTGGGGACCACATCAGCCATGTGGTAGCCTTCAAAGGGCCCAGTGTAACTTTAGGACTGTATAAATGTAACTGCTCCTTAACAGTTAAGTGAGGGCTGGGCGCTGCTGCCTGGTGGAAACAAGGTGCCCGGCCGGACTCGACCTGCGGGCCTTGTGTTTGCCACCTGTGTGTTAGAGGGAAGGCTGAGATGTGTGTGGATGCCAAGCTGTGATGTGTCTGATGTTTCCTTCAAACTCGTGTGGAGTGGAGGAGCGGGTGGGGGCAGAGAGGAACCAGAGTTGATGGTTTGGAACTCTTTGGTGGGGCTTGGGGAGTCATTTCCTTTTTCTTCTACCCTTGTAAACTTTCGATGTTTTCCACAATTAAAGAATAAAAAGGAAATCAGCTCCGAGACCCCTACCTGGTGGCTGCCTCAGCTCCTGAGGGAGCGTGAGAGCCACTGTCTGAAGTAGGGGCTGTGGGTGCCTCCCCGCCCCTCCCCTCCCCTCTCGCCCCTGCTGCCCTGAAGCCCAGTGCTCCAGGCTGCCCTCCCGCCCTCCTGACATCTGCTGTGGGAAGCTCTTCCAGCCCAGGTGCACTGTCCTAGATGCCAGAGGCCTGCTGCTTCCTGTTGTCTCAGCCTGTCAAACACCAGGCCTGCGGCTGGGTCCATCCACCCTTGTGTTTCTTACCATTGCCGAGGTGCCCCTCGGCGATCAGCATCAGGAAACTTGGAGGCTTATCCGGATCTGGAAATTACACAGCTCACCCGGGGCCACTCGGTGGGGTCCTGGAGGCAGGAGGGGGAGCTGGGGGAGTGAGGCTGCGCTGGGCCCCAGATTCTGCTTTGAACATAAGAGTGGGGACTTAAAGCTTGAGAAGAGAAGAAATAAGTGCCTCAAAGGGTCAGTTTTTGAAATCAACCTAGGTCTCCAAAACAAAGGAGCCTGGGCGGAGGAGGCCACCTGGCTCTGCACCTAGCTAGGCCTGTGGCCGGCCTTGTGTTTAGGAGGCCGCAGTGGGTGGATGGCAGGTAAAGCCTGGGACGCGCACTTGCATTGCACAGACCTGATGGCAGGGAGGCTGCCTGGACCTTGCTTGGGAAACCTTGGTGGGTGTTGTTCACAGCCCTGCCCATTCCCTCCACACTCATGGACTGCCCTTGACTCTGCTTGCTTCCTCTCTCAGAGGGCTGGGCTGTGACTTTAGACTGAGTCATGATCAAGAATTCTTCCTGGAATCACTGAGCTGGCTGCCTTGCTGGGGAAGATGTGGGGGAGGGGCCTTGCCACGTTCCAGCAGGGAGGCCCCAGGTGGAGATTGGAGCAGGGCTGCTGAGCCTTGTACTGGGAACTGGGAACAGCCTGGCCCCTCCCGGATGAGGCTGCCAGCCCGGGCTCTCTGCCTCCTTAGGCTCGGAGGTAGGCAGACCGCTGCCTGGAACGGTCTTGAACTCGGGAGCTGCACCGGGCAGCCGCAGAGATGGTGGGCTTCCGTTCTGGCTGCCGGAAGCAAGTCTGGACTCACTGTTTCCAAAAGGTAGTGTTACCGGCAGAGACCTGGGTCTTCTTGACAATGCCGTAAAGAATTACATATCAGTAAATCTACTTGCGTGCAAGAAGGGTTTATTGATGATATGTTCTCACGGACTGTGCTGGGCGGGGGGGTGGTGGTGAAAGGCAAACATTCAGGGCAAAGCAGAGTAGGGGCGGGGAAAGTGAGGGCACCCAAAGGCTGGGGTGGCAAGCATGTCCCAGGTCCTTTGTTCTGAGCACTTCTGTCGCCAGCGGGGGAGGGGGGGCGGGGGGATGGGAGGGGTCTGGGGATGTGGAGAACAGGTAAAGGTGGTGCCAGCTTTGGGGGCTGCAGGAGGGGGAAGTGAATACCCAGAGG
>VMDR010000863.1:126889-169179 GCA_007922815.1 Macrotus californicus | reverse complement strand
AACTGACAAACACTGCTAAGAGAAAATTAATGAAAACCTTAAAATATGGATAAATATACCATGTTCATGGATTGAAAGACTCAGTATTGATGACAGGACAGATGACACTTCTTCCCAAACTGACCTAATCGAGTCAGTTTAACAATAGCAAGCTTTTATTTGTTTGCTTGTGTTTTCAAAAGTTTAAAAGGAAAACAGACCATGTACAAGTAAGAATCCGTTTTGTCTTATTTGCAACACTGGATGTTAGAATACAGTGGAATAAAGCTTTAAAAGATAATCGAGTCTAAAAAGATTAATTTGTTCCCTGACCAGTGTGGCTCAGTTAGTTGGACTGCCGTCCTGTAAACCTAAAGGTCGCTGATTCAGTTCCAGTTGAGGGCACATGCCTAGGTTGTGGGTTTGGTCCCTGATCGGGGAGTGTATGAAAGGCAGCTGATCGGTGTTTCTCTCCCTACCTCTCTCTCTTTCTCCCTTTCCCCCGTCTAATCAATAAGCATGTCCTTGGGTCAGCATTTTATTTTTTTAAGATTACTTTGTGATGTTGAATATTAACAGATCAGCTTAAAAGCCTATTGAGATGTCCAACCTTTTGGTGTCTGTTCCACACATGAAATACATGAAAACTGACGAGCAAAAAAAAGGGTTATAAGTAAATTTATGATTCTGTGTTGGGCCACATGTGGCCTGAGGGCTGTAGGTTGGACATCCATGCTAATCCCAAGGGGGTCGGAGCTGTGGAGGAAGGTGGGGGAAGAATGGTATAGTTGTTAACTTTGGGGAAAAGATGTAGTACACAGTACAATGCCTGATAGATAAAGTAGACTGAATAATTGTTGAATGACTGTATTACTGATTAAATCTAGTGATGAAAGTAAGTTTAAATGTTTTAGTCTCTAGAAGAATAGAAATAGGATGTTTATCAATCTTTTAAACCAGTAAAGTTAAACTTAGAAGAGTACACAAAGAAAACTATCAGTCTAACAAAAGATATTTTAGATGTGTTGTGTTTTATTTTTGAACTTGAAAAATAAGATGCAAAGTAACTTGTAGGTAGAATGACCAGTAAAATTCAGATAAACAGATAACCCGCATGATAGTGCTTCCCTGCCAGGTCACCATGCCACTGGGCAAATGAAAGAAGGATGATAGTTCTCACCCACTGGAGAGCCAGAGTTACTAGTGAACTCACCTCACTTCATGAGATGGGAGCCTGGAGGCCAGGTGTTTGTGGACTAACCTTTAGTGTTGTTTTGTGTTTCTTGCAGATGTTCCCACAAGCCTGCACTTCCAGAGCATGCTGAAATCTCAGTGGCAGAATAAACCTTTTGACAAAATCAAACCTCCCAAAAAAATTTCCCTTAAGCACAGAACACCCATGCCAGGCAGTCTGCCAGATCCAACTCGTAAAGACAGGCACAAGTTGGTCAACTCCTTCCTAACAACAGCCAGTAAGTGTCAGAGGACCAGGGAGCCCTCCTGTTACTTTCCTTTTTTCTTTTATGGGTACAGGTTCCTGGTGTGCTGTAACAGTACATTGCGGTTGGAAATTGATAACAAAGTCAGCTTAGAGTCTACTTCTACTTGTCTTGATTCTCTCAGATAGACTTGGGAAGCTGTTCCAGACACTTTGCATCTCCGGGCAGGACCCGTAGCGCTCAGTGAACAGCCAGCAGTAGCGTGGCTTTGGGTTCATCTGTGGGCAGGCTGTCTTCTGTAGCCTGGTGTCTCTTTTCTCTGGTGGAGGACCCTGTGGGCTCCCTGGTCATTGTGCTGTTTGCTAGAAGCTTCAGTCCCAGAGGACTGGCCTGCTTCCCTAGGTGTCTGTCATTGGCCTAGCGAAAACTCGAGCTCAGAACTTAAATAAGAAAAGATTGAGAGAAGATATTTCACAGCTCTTTTTCTGTTCCCCTCTTCAGAGCTGTCCCATCACCAAACCCGGCCTGACAGGACCCACAGGCAACATTTAGACGATGTGGGGGCCGTGCCTATGGTGGAGCGAGTGACAGCGCCAAAAGCAGAGCGCTTGCCCAACCCACCGCCACCTGTGCATGACCCAAACCACAGCAAAATGAGATTGCGAGACCATTCATCTGAGAGAAGTGAAGGTAGGGCCAGGCCTGGCACCTCTACCTGCATTTGCACCTGCTCAAGGCTTTCTGGGGCAGCTTGTACTTCTCTTAATCGCCCCCAGCTATGTCCTTCACTCTAGGAAGGCAGAATAGCAAGACTCCACTGCTTCTAAATGCAGGCCACTTCTTACTGCTGCAGCAACCTCTGCCCAGCCCCCTGCTTCATTCACCTTTTTATGCTCTAGGCTTAGAAAGCATTTTTGCCTTTACTGTGTATTGCTCACATTCCTAGCTTGAGCTAGAAGTAGAGCTGGTTGAGGTAGCCACATAGTCCCATTTTCTGTTGACTTCTGCAGTGTTGAAGCATCACACAGACTTGAGCAGTTCGAGCTACCTGGCAGCCTCCCACCATTCACCGCATAGTCCCTTGGTGCGACAGCTCTCCACCTCATCAGACACCTCTGCACCCTCCAGCTCCAGCCCACAGGTTACAGCCAGCACATCTGTAAGTACCTGCGTAGAGTTGGCCGGACAGCCCCTTTGCAGTTTTGGCCAATTTAAGTGTTTCTGGGGGACAGTGTAGAGAGTGGCCTATGAAGCCCAGGGCAGCTGTGGGGACTCACCTTATCATGATGTTGTGTGTCTTTTTCAGTCAGAGTGGTGGTGTTTTACTTTCTGTTGTTTTCATCATAGAAATGGATCTGTGCTGGTCCATCCATAGAAAGCTTGATGCAGAGACAAACCCTTAAGGTGGTCTATGACTATTCAAGATCTGTGGGACTAAGTTTCACACAGCACTCAGTGTCATGGCTCTAACCCTGTTAGTCTAAGAAGCAAGCAGAGAGAAGGGATACAGGAGCGATGCCTGTGGGCATTGGAGACATTTGATTTCCCTGTTTTTGCGGTACTGGTGAGTGGAGCTACAGTATGGAGAGTAGACACTGGGTGTTAGGGTGCCTGGAACCAGAGGGAGAAGGCAGAGCCCATGCCTCTCAGGTGCACAGAGCAGAGTTACAGATCCAGCAGGCCGCTCTGGCAGTACTTCACGTGTGAACTCACACTCACTTCACAAGTACCGCATTCTCTCCAGAACGCCATTCTCAAAGCCATTCCAGACTCACATTCCTCTTAATTGTGTTCTAATATTGTAATTCCTCAAGATGTGCCTCCTTGAATGTACATACCTGTAGTTGCTTTGTGCCACTAAAAGGTCCTTTGTATAGTAATTATAATAATAATAGTAGTGGTAATAATAATTTAAAAATACTGCCAGTGTAATGTTTGTCCATGCTAAATGCTCTACACGTGTTCTTTCAGTCCTATAATACCTTTTGAGACATAATTGGTGTAAATTCCCATTTTATAAACGGAGAAACTAAGGCTTTCCAAGATTAAGGAAATTGCATAAGGCAAGGTGACTTGTGCAGGTTATAATTGTGATTCAGACCAAGCCATCTGGCTACAGAGCCAGCTCTCTCACATTTTACTACTCAGTGTTGGCCACAGGGGCACCCCATTGCAGAGGCACCTTATTATGCAGGTGCTTTGAAGCCCCTTCAGAGCTGACAGATCCAAGTCCACAAAATGTACTCAGTGTGTTCCTGTGAATAGGTAGGAATTCACGTTGTTCTCTCTTTGCTGTTAAAAATCATACAGTATTTTCCAAACAACCTCCTTGTTCCTCCCTCTTCTTCGCCTCCTATATCCACAAATTTTGCCTAACTGGATCTGTAGTATCTATCATACACTCAATTACCCATCAGCAAAAGTTCTCAGATGACCAGAGGAACAAAGGATTTCAACTCTGAGATTCAGGACCTGGTGAGACCTCAGTATTTTCTTACCTGCCATTTCTCCTGTGCCTGGAGAATGTTGACTTAGGCCTGGATCATTTGAAATGTTTACTTATTATTTATTGAGTATAAATTTCTTTGAGGAATCTGGAATTATTTAATAGAGTGAAAGATTAGATACTTAAATTATGGTAGAGAAGCTAGAGGACGTGGAGAGACAGTAGGCAAGGGGGTGCAAGTGCTTCACCTCAAGATCATGGATGCATCAGAATCATTTCACTGGCTTTTAACAAATCCCTGAAGATTCTGATTTGATAGTCAGAAGGAGGGATCTGAGAAAAATTTTTTTAAACCTCTTCTCATCTTTCCTCTGATGTCCAGCCATGTGTGGGAACCACTTTCCATTCCCATCCACTGCTCTCTGCCTTCAGTTCTAAACAGGAGAGAGTAGTTACGTTAGGCCAGATGAGTGCCCAGTGGAATGAAGGGTGGGCATTCACGCCTGTTGAACAGTGCCATGGCCCACTCATGCCTCCTTCCCTCCAGGGCACTAAAAGCAGGCCCAAGAAGATTCAGGGAAAATCCATACCTGTTTCTACCAGTGGTTTCACATTCATCCTTGATTAAGATATAGGGAAAGCTATCTATTGAGGCTTTCTTAAGGAACACTCCTTATTAGTAGGATGTATAATTTCAACAGAAATGTGACAGTGGCAGAGGCCTTTGCATATGAGGTCACTTCCTTAGCTGCAAAACCCAGCCACACAAGATTTGCAAAAGTCTCTTCAACCATTTTGGGTAACCAGTTACCCTGAATTTGTGAGATCAGTGACAATCAATTGCAGTGATTTTCACCCAGTGTGCCGCAAGCATTTTTCAAACATGTAATACCTGACTGTTTAGTCGGGGACACTGACCTCTTTTTCCCTTAGACTGTCAAATAAAGAAAATGACAACAGTCAGCACAACATAAGCCACCTGGTGTGAATGAATCAAAATTATACATATTTTTTTGGCCAGATCAGCAAAAATATATTTTCGTGGTGTGCCACAGAATTTTAGTAATTAGTTCATGTGCGCCATGAGATGAACAAGGTTGAACACCGCTGATCTGTTTGTATTTGAGAGAGAGGGAAGTGGAGGTGACAAAGACATTGCAGTAACCCGGAGTCCTACTTGTGACACAGCTAAACTCCTGGCCCAGGAAGCCCTGCCTCTCCGTTTTCTCTGAGAATGTCCTGAAATGATGGGCTGAGTCAAAGATATGTCATCCCCAGGAACTGAGTAGAGTGGTTAGTTGTAGGGAACAACCTCTTCCTCGTCCTCCTTCACTAACCCCTCCTGGGCTGACCACAGGTGGTTTGGGTTTGAGTGCAGCCTCTTGGGTGTTTCCAACTGTGTTGTTGCCATGGCAGCATGTTTGTCATCCACTGTTTCTTTCTGGCCTCTCACAGTTCAGTTGCCAGTCTCTGTCAGGGTAGGGTGTTTGCTCTCTGGGCACAAAGAGCTAGTGGACTTCTTCCTCCATCTTAGAAACCAAGCCCTTTGGCTCCCTGCTTTATTCTTTCTTGGGTCTCCCAACTGTTGTAGATGCCCACCTTCTCCTCTGATAATTGGATCATTAGTCTTCTTTCCCAGAGTTTGATCTTCTCAGCTTCAGATGAAAGCAAATCTCCTTTCTCTGGGAGTGTGAGCTATAGAGCGTAGTCCTCTTCTCCTCTTTGGCTCTGCTCATCTCCATCAATACAGCTAGAAGCTTTGGGCTGTTTCCCTAAGAGTAGTAGCCACGAAGAGAGGAAATCACACAGGGGCTGAGCAGGTAGATGATGGGTACAGACTTAGCTGAAAAGCTCAGATCTACAAGAAGGAGGTGCTTTCATGACATCCAAGGTTAGATGAGCTGTTGAGCTGGACCTATTCGGGCTATCTCCCAGGATGAGGGAAATCATCTTTATAACCTGAGAAGTCATCACCAGGTTTAAACATTGTTTTTAGGAGCTACTGTGGCCCTTAGTCACAGAGGGGATAAAAGGAGGAAACTAAAGGGAGTAGTAAAGGTGTGTATGAAGGAGTACGAGGAACTGCAGCAGTTGACTCCAGGGCCCAGACTACCCACCCCTGTAAAACTCATGGGAGTCTCTTTTCATATGAGCTCATAAAGGGGGAGGGTGGACAGTGAGGCTTGTGCACAGGAGATACTTCCCAGACCACCTAGTAGTTCTCCTGAGGACTGTTATGGGAGACCATCTCCTAGATGCAAGCAGCTGCTGCCCAGCTCCCACTCAAGATGCCCCCAGGTGCTGGGACATAAGTCTCCAGAGTAGGCTTTGATGTTTGTAGAATCATGCCTCTCTTTTACACTTGCCTTTGTCTTACAGCAGCCAGTAAGGAGGAGAAGGGGAGAGAGCTCGTTTGATATTAACAACATTGTCATCCCGATGTCTGTTGCTGCAACAACCCGTGTGGAGAAACTGCAATACAAGGAAATCCTTACTCCCAGGTAGAGGCCCTAAATAATAGGCTTCTCTCCCCGTTGTTCCTGTTACTGCCCTTTTTCCTTTGTCCCTTGTCACTGAGCTTTGGGTCCCAGCCTTGGATTTTGTCTTCTCTTTAAGAGGTAGTTGTATGTAATAAAAGTGAAATTATTTCTCATTAGTTTTCTCTCATTCCATTATGAGAGTCTAACCAGGCCACAGGCCATACATTGGTGATGGACATGTTTTGTTCAACACATGCAATGTTTTCAAATACTGACTGTCTTGTCACATCAAAGCAGGGTTTCACTTGTGAATCTTTTTTTCTAGCTTTTGTTGACAGATCAGAAGATCAGGGGACCTTGTATGCACATTCCCATATGGTAGCAATGAGCTGGTGCCAAACAGTGGTGGTCCCCTATAAGCAGGTTCTCAGTCTCCCAGCCTCCATCCTGGTTTCTGGTCCTTCTGGGTGTTTGAGTGTGAGGCCTCTAAAGGAGGCTAAGGAGGCCAACCTTTGAGAGAGCAGAGCCTGCCCCACAGAAAGCAATGTCACTCATAGCCACAGGGCTCTCATTCTTGCATGGACACATTTATCCTCCCCAGATGACCTGCCATCTCATGATTGTCCCTTGGTTTTGCAGCTGGCGGGAAGTCGATGTTCGGTCTCTGAAGGGGAATCCTGACGAGGAGAATGAGGAGGTAACACCATGGTCATTCTTTCTTCATCTCTTAGACACACATGGGTACACACCTGCAGATGCCTCAAGACCTGTGGGTTTCAAATGCAAGCTCATATTCCTGTTTTGACCAGAAAGAGCCTAGTATGGGGTGGGGCTGGCTCTAGAATTGGTCTACCCATACTTAAAGCTCAGCTTCCTGGAGAAAAGAGGGAATCAATGAAGTTGCTTTATTGCAGGTCGAGGACCTATCTGATGCAGCCTTCGCCGCCCTGCATGCCAAATGTGAGGAGATGGAGAGGGCTCGGTGGCTGTGGACCACAAGTGTGCCACCCCAGCGACGGGGCAGCAGGTGATGGGGCGAGGAGTTTGGGCTCTGACTGTGTGGGTGGAATTACCGCTGGCTCTCAGTTGCTTTTTATATTTATCCACTGGCAGTGGCTGAGAGTACACAAGTTCCTTGGTGTTTGTTGGACTGAGCGAGGGTATAAACAGTCAAATGCTGGGTCCTTGCTGAGAAGGTAGTGAGCTCTCAGAAGAGTGGGCTGTCTGTGACATTTGGAGGCCTCACCACCAGCTGTCCTTCCTTTGGACAGTTTAGTACGGGTTTGTGGTTCTGCTGGAAAGAACTCCCCACCCACCTCCAGAGTGGCAGAAAGCCCTCAGGATTCTCAAATAGAAGCGTTTAGACTCTTGATTTTGCTTTTTTTCTTTGACTATAATTTTAAAGGTCTGGACTAATTTCCCTCTCCCTATAAATTCCAGGCATTAAGCAGGGATTAGCCCTGGCATTGTTCAGCCCGCTTTCTCTTGGGATGATAGGCGTACACAGTTCTTAGATGTCATTTTGTGTAGCTACCTCTTTACACAGTAGTGGAGGAAAAGAGGGCCCTGTCGTTCTAGGGAAGAACGGCTGGTGTCAGTCTATCTTGACTTCTCTGGTTGGGATGCTTTTCTTCATGCCTCCTCTCCAACACCTCCCACCCCCTCCAAATAAACACCTTAGAGATTCCCCCATTACTTGGGCACTCAGATTTGCATTCATTCCTATACAGGTCTTACAGGTCATCAGATGGCCGGACAACCCCCCAGCTGGGCAGTGCCAACCCCTCCACCCCCCAGCCCGCCTCTCCTGATGTCAGTAGTAGCCACTCTTTGTCGGAGTTCTCCCACAGTCAGTCCCCCAGGAGCCCCATCAGCCCGGAACTGCACTCAGCCCCCCTCACCCCTGTGGCGCGGGACTCTGTACGACACCTAGCCAGTGAAGACACCCGTTGTTCCACACCCGAGCTGGGGCTGGATGAACAGGTGAGGGATGCTGCCTTTGCATGGGGTTGGTGGTGTAGGGGGTGGGATTGAGAAGGGACAGCACCTGCTGAAGACGAATCTTAATGTCATGACTCTCCCTCCACATTTTGAAGGGGACAAAGGGCTGCACTTGAAATTGACTTTCTGAAGGTACCATCGACCTGTCCATTGTGAAAAGGTGCCCACTCATTGAGGGGTCTTCCCAGATCCCAGGAACTCGAGAGAGAGACTGGTCAGGGACTCTAGTCCACACATTTTGGGCCAGGGTCTTGGGGCAGGAGGCAGGCTGGGACTGGGTCCTTATTAAGGCAACTTGTCTGCCCACAGTCCGTCCAGCCGTGGGAGCGGCGAACCTTCCCCTTGGCATACAGCCCCCAGGCAGAGTGTGAGGACCAACTGGATGCTCAGGAACGGGCAGCCCGCTGCACTCGGCGCACCTCAGGCAGCAAGACTGGCCGGGAGACTGAGGTGGCACCCGCTTCACCTTCCGCTGTCCCCCCCAAGAGTCGGCATCTGGCAGCAACAGTCACAGCTCAGCGTCCAACTCACAGATGAGTGGGATATGAGAATCTAAACAGACTCACTAACTATTGGCATTAAAGCTCCAGAAATCTCTGCGTTTGATATTCAAACATCATATGCCGCAAATATTCACAGTTTTTAGTGAATTTAAGGGTTTAGATTCTACTTTGGTAATTTTTTCTTGTTTTGATTTTTGTTTTGTTTTGGTTTTTTGTTTCCATGTTTTGTTGTCACACCTGAGCACTTCCTCCAGTTGGCAAACAGAAGTTTGGGATAAGAGCCTGCCAGCCTGGTCCTGGCGCATCCTCTGCACTGTTGAATCACTGGACTTAGCGATGTTTGATGATCACCTCTCCCTCGCACCTGTGGGCAGGGTGGAACAGCCAAGTGGGCAGAGGGAATAGAATGCTGCAGCTGCTCCGTATTGCCACCTTAAGTTAGGGTGGGGAAGAACAGCTCACTCTGGGCTTCTTCCTCCTCTCCTCCCATCTGTGCTTGGATCCATCCACTCTGGTCCTCCTGGCTAGGTCTCCTTTGGTCATCTGTGCTGGAGTATACCCCTCACCCAGAGCATCTTGGCCATAGCTGCCAGCTAGAATGGCTTCCCCTTGTCATCAGATCCTGGAGACTAATGTTGAGTTTCCTCTGCATTTGGTTATCTCTGATTTAACTCCTTAACTGCAGTTAACTTGGCTGCGGCTGCTCAGGTCCCCATCCTGCCCCTTTGTGCCCTCTTGTCTGCTCCCCCATGCCATCCATATACATACCCACACACACCAGTCCTTCCACTTAGACCTTTCCACCCTGTCCTTATCCATGAAGGTAGAGTTAAGACTACTTAACCTCTGTTCCCGCTCCTCTGCAAACTAGGGGTCTGGGAAGGGAGCAGCCATTTCTTCTGTGTAGTTCTGTTTTCCCTGCCTGATTCCTTTAGTCATGTTTCCTTCCCATCCAGGTCCCTGTCCGTGTCAGTTAGGCCCTTCCTCTTTTAAGCTTCCCTTTCCTGTGGAACATTGTCTGGTCCCAGCCGTGGTTCCCATCACTCCCCCGTGGTCACCCCCTTGGTTGTTAACCTTGTGCCTGTCTTATGTATGATCACATTACCAAAAAGGGGGCAATAAGATTTTATTTTATTATTTTTTTTTGCCATTTTGTAATATAAAAATAGGCAAACTGCTTAATGGTTGGGGTTTTTTCACAATTTTCAACATTAGTGATTTTTTTTTTTTTTTGATTCTGTTTGCAAGTTAAAGGGTTTGTCATTGTTTCTTTTAAAAAAAACAATAATGCACCATATCCCTATGCATAAAGTGCTTCTTCTATTTATAAAGTTGAAAATTCTGAATAACCCTTTTAGCATTGTAAAAAAAAACAAAAAAACAAAAATGGGAAAAAAAAACCTTGTATTTTGTAAATATTTTCTTTTTCTGCTTTGAGCTGTGTACTGGCAGCGAAACATGTAGCTGTCCTTGTTCTATAGAAGCGCTTTTCTTCAGGGAAGCCGATCTTTGTTAATGTCTTGATTACGTTCACAAAGCACAGACTAGTGCTTTAAAAAAAAAAGGAAGGAAAAATGGAAAAAAATAATAAAAAAAGTTACAGACCGTTGTGTACTGGGCCTTTCTTGACAGTTGGACGGTGGTAATGGTGGCAACTTAGGAGCTGGCCTTGCGGGAACAGTTCTCTGGTGTCCTTGGACTTGCTGTGCACCTTGGGGTGGCTCCACTCTGTCTGTGGGCACTGGGGCAGGGTCCTCTGATGCTCTGAGAGAGGCTGTGGTGGTTTTCATGAGTTGGTGGGGAGGGGAGGGTAAGAGTGCCGAGAGGACAGGGGTTCTACGTAGATCATCTGCCCCCCTTTTTTTCTAAGATTTTTTAAATTTATTTTTAGGGAGGGGAAGGGAGGGAGAAAGGGAGAGAAACATCCATGTGTGGTTGCCTCTGAGTGTGCGCCCCACCCCCACCCCGTAGGGACCTGGTTCACAACCCAGGCATGTGCCCTGACTGGGAATTGAACCGGGACCCTTTGGTTCACGGGCTGGCACTCAGTCCACTGAGCCACACCAGCCAGGGCGGATTATCTGTTTTTTACTGGATGTAAGTAATTGACCCTTGCCTCTCAATGTTCCTGTCTCTAGTGAAGCCAGCAGTATGATATATCTATTCCAAATTGTTCTTTAATGGAGATCTCACTTTTATCATTGACCTTTTGGAGGGTTGAGGCCAGTGAGAATACATATTCTGTGTGGACCTTGAGCTGCTTCTCACCTGCTACCTGAGATTATAGTATCTATCTTATAAGGAGGGCAAGTGCTTGATTTTCTTTGTAGAAGATGAGTAAGTAGGTGGGTCTGGTTTCACGGCAGTCAAGTTGAAAGAGCCAGTGAGGCTGCGTGTCCTGGACACAAAAGCAGGAGTTCCCAGGTAGCGTTTCTCTCGGGCTGCCCTGCTGCTGCTCCTGGAGTTACAGTTAGGGTCCTCTCCTCTAAGCTTCTGTCTGCAGTGCAGACCCATTCCCCAAGACTGCTCCAGAGGGGGAGGGAGGCCGCTGTGTGGGCCTGGGAGGGGAGCTAAGAAGCCATTCCCTTCAGCTGATTTGCCTAGTGTTCTGCTTCAGCCCAGGCCTCTAGGCTAATTTCCAGGGATGAAAAGATCTCATACACCCACCCCAGCCCTCTCAGATCTTAAAAACCTCTGAGGGTAGCCATGTGAGCTCGGCCCCAGGGGGATTGACCCTGTGGCTAAAGAGGCTAAGAAAGAACTCCTCTTCCAGCTTCGGGGCCCCAGAGAGAGCTGGTAAACATCATGTCTCAGTTTGAATATTGTTGTTCCCCATTTTTTTTTTTTAATTTACTGAATTTAGAGAATGAAACATGAATTTGTTATTCTACCCATTCATGCATTCATTGGTTGGTTCTTATACTTGTCCTGACCGGGGACCGAATCCACATCATTGGGATGATTCTCTAATGAACTGAGCTACCTGGCCAGGGCTGCTGTTCCCTGAGCTAAGTTCTCCGAATAAGGCTGGGAAAGGACTTGCAAATCATACGTTTCATCATTTTCGTGTCCTTTGAATTCATGCATGGAGACCTTGTTTAATCAGTAATAACTTTTATTTCCAAATTCACTTTTACAGCAACAGTCAGTGTAAATCATTTGTTAAAACGTACAATACACCAAATGGACGTTCACAGACAGGAAGCTAAGCTAAGATGGTTTCATGTCGTCCCACCCACCCACCCTCAAATTACTGAAGATATCATGGGACTTGTGAGTGCCAGAAATTGTCCCGCCAGACACTGTCAATCCATGGACTAAGTCCATTAGGAGGTGAGGCTGGTCAGTGCCCAGGATAACCCTTTCCAAAACTGAAGAACCACCAGAAGTCTCAAGCCAAGGATCTGTAGATGGGACACGCTTGATCTCCACCTCTACCCCCATCCCCTCCTCATGGCTTTACTTGGGGACAAAGGTAAAAGGGGGTAAAGGAAAAGAACTTAGTGGCTGCTAAGGTACAAGCTGCGTGTCTAGAGCCAGTGGGCAAAGACACGGAGGTGCCCACAGCCCAGAGGAGAGATGCCAGGGCCTGTGTGGGAGGCCTGACTGTGGGCTTGGGGTCTGTCAAGAGACCAGAGCAACCGTGTCCCCAGACACCTCCAGAGGCCTCCCCACCTGCATGTGGCCGAGAGGCACATGGGCGCAGCCGGCAGTCTGCTGCACTTGGGAACCCTGTCGGTGAAGAGGTGAAGCCCCGAGGACCTCTAGCAAACGCAGTGGAAATCATGAAGGAAAAGGGTTACAAGGCGGTTTAACTGCTACACTCCAAGACTTCCCTTTGCCCACGGTAACTATCTTACAGGCTCCTCCCCCCCAACCCCTACAGCACAACAAGCAATCGCAAACAGGATACAGTCTCACCATTGAAGTCAATTTAAATGGAACTATTGATAGAGTGGAGAGCTTGAAGGAACCAGTTATATAGCATGTCTAGCCCACCCAAGGGACATTGGAGGTGGGGGAAGGAGGGTGGGGGAGAGCCCAGCCCTGGGGGGGGGATTGTCCTCATTTAAGGTCACGAGCTAGCATCCCTTTGCCTCTCTGGGCCAGCGCTCACGTGATCACCCTAATCCGTAATTTTGAAGCTGACCCCAATAGCCTGCCCTACAAGGGAGAGGTCAGGGCCCTTGGGAGTAAGGTATTGGAGAACAGGGCACAGGACCTGCAGGAAGAGGTGCCAGAAGAAATGCAGCCAAAACTAGTGGCAGTAATGATCTAATAGCTACCCAATCTTTAAACCACATTGCCCTTTTCTTTCTCAGAACCAGGAGAACAGCTGGAACACAAAGAACGGTGGGGAGCCTCACAGTGGAGGGCTCTGGGCTGAGGCGATTTCCTTGCATGGAAAGCTGCAGGTGAAGGCCCCGGCCACTGCCCCCAGGCCTGCCTCCAGCCACCTAAACCGGAAGTGGCAGAGCTGGGTCTGAAGTTGCTGAATTTCTCGAAGCAGCAATTTTCCACAAAGGCTGCTGCCAGTGACAGCGGCTGGGACTTGCGCAGGTCAGCGGGGGGGCTCTGGCCAAGGCTTTGGGGGTGATGTCACTTGTCACCCTTTCTCGGTCAGGCATCCTGGGGCCCCCACCCCTGCTGTGACTATAGGACCTTGACGGGGAAGCCTGAGCTGCCCTTCCCGATGGAGGGGGAGCTCTCCCTGGCTGGCACTGGCTTCATCTTTCTTGCGATGCAGAGTTAGTTGTAAGACCATCTGTCAGGGCTGCTCTGCGGCTTCTTCCGACTGTGACCAGAGGGCCATTTTCACGCTGCGAGCCAAGCCAGCCACAGGACACACAGCTCAGCTCTGCTCTGACAGGGAAGCCCTCGGGGTGCGGGGAGGGGCACCCAGCTTCTGTCCTTGTCCTGTGCTTCAGGCCTTCTTCCAGCCTGGGGCCTCAGATGTCAAAATCTGGTCTCTGCTGGGTCCCAGGCGCTGAAGAAAGCCTCTCAGAAGTGGGAGGACCCCACCAGGGCAGAGCCACGCTGGTCTCCTGGAGCTGAGTCCCAGCGTGGGGGTGAGAGAGGCAGGGGCCCCCGTGAGGGTGGGTTAGAAACCTCTTTACAAGCATTTCAAATACATGCGTCCTTTTTTTTTCCTTTTCACTATCGTAGTCACTCTGGTGACTCCAAGCATAAACAGACAAGTCTGACGACAACGCGACGGGGTGCAGACAGGGAGGGGAAGGCGACATCTATGTATATGCTCAGCTGCTCCAGCAGGACAGACAGCATGGCTTCCAGCTGGGGTGGGGAAGAACCATTTCCGGGCGGGCGCACTCCCCTTCTGGGGGATGGAGGGCTGATTGCATGCACCTGGGGCTGGGCAGTGGCTGGGTTCTCTTGAGAGGCTGGCAGTCACAGACTAGGGCAGAAGTGGGGAACAGGGGATGTGGTCCCTCCCTGGGGGGCCTGCCTAGCCTGGTGCTGGCTCTGGCAACCAGGACATCCAACACAGGAAGGGGACCAGGTCGTCTGGGAGGAAAAGCCTCTGCAAGTCAACCTCCAGGGTCACTGCCAAGCCCCACATCTGCAATGGGAGGTAAGGTCGTCGGGTTCATCGTGAGGGACATGCCAGTTGGATGAGTGTAACTTAAACCTAGAAACTGAGGTCCCACCTTGTGCCCGGACTTTGCCTTCCGTTGATTTCACCCCTTAGTTTAAAGTAGGGGCCTCCCCCATGCAAACGATGCAAACTGCTGAGAAGGAGCGGCGAGGCTGGGACCTCGGGACAGTGTGACATAATGAGGGTACAGGCAGTGACTGGGCTCCGCACAGCGGACACAAGGGCGTGGCGAGGGCAGACAGGTGGCTGCAATGACAATGGGAGGAACAGGAGGCTCAGCACCCCCATCCCAGACCCCCGCACACTCCAGAGATGCCAGCGGCCCAGGCTTGGGGACAGGCGGGTGTCCCCCAAGAGGCACAAGTCCTTATAAGAGAACTGGTTAGCCCTAAAGTCCCAGATCAGTGAGGTGGCCAAAATCGTGGCTGCACTTCCAACTCTCAGAACTCAGTAAAGTAGGGTTTCCGGGGGACGGAGGAAAGCCCCTCAGTCCAGCCCCCAGCCCCAGAGGTGGGGGCGGGGGAGAAAGAGGCCACCACTCAGGACGTCAGGGTCAGTCTTGCTGAGGGAGAAACCCGCAGGCTGCCACCCTCCCAACCAGCCTGCTCCTCCTGCCCACTGTCCCCTCAGTGTGGGAGGCACTGCACCCCGTTGCCCGCAGGCTGCCCTGGATGGTGGCACACGGCCCGCAGCAGATCCAGGGCCACCAATTACAGGAGGCCACTTGGTCCCAGTGGAGGCTGTTTGTCCTTCCTGCGGCCCCACCACGCAGAGAGCAGGTCCCCTCCCCTCTCGCCCTCTCCCCGCCCACCCCTGCCTCAGCCTGTCCTGTGTCTCTGCCCGCCCCCACTGTCCAGCTCACACTAACACACCAGGCATCAAGTCCTTTGTTCTGCTGCAGCCTCTGTGACATCCCCAGGATGGGGCCAGAGGGGGGGGGTGCCCCCAGTCCCTGAAATTCCCCAGAAGCACCTTTCAGAGCCTGTCCTCCCTCTTCTACTCAGAGGGGGAAAAAAAAGAATCAAAAGTAATTGCCCAAGGAAATGTTGGGTGTGGCCATCTTCCGCGTGTTTTTAAAAATATTTTATTATTCCTAGCCCACCCATCAATTTGGAAAGATGAAATTTGCTCTTATTCCCATCACTGATTTTGAAGTCCCGAGCCAGGGCCGAGCGACAAAAGCAGGTTAAGTGATTAACCGATTAGCCGGTCTGTGAGGAGCAGCTGGGGGAGGGCAGCGGGCGAGGGGCCAGGTCCTTACTCTCTTTTTCCCACACTCTCTTCTCTCCACGATTATTGACCGCCCGGGGGCCTGATCACAAACCCTGCTTGGCCAGGGAAGCGGACACTTCGTCAGCTAGCGTGGCGAGCTGGGGCGAGTCTGCCATGTCGATGCTGCCTGTGGAGGACACGTTGCTGAGGTGCCGTGGGGACGTGTCCCCGGACACCACGGGGGACTTGTACACAATCTCCGCCCCGTGGTCTGTCTTGGCTTTGGCGTTCTCACGGAAGGTCAGCTTGTGGGTTTCAATCTGTAAGACAGGAGGGGCGGGGGGCTGAGATGATGAGCCAGGAAGAGGCGGACATGCCCTGCCAACCTGGCCCGGGAGGGACGGAGCTGCTGAAGTGGTGTGACCAGGGTTTGTGTCGTTTTCCAACGGCAAACACTGTGCAGGGTTCTTCTGTCACCCGCCTCCAAGTGACCCTGTTCCCCGCTCCAGAGGCGGTGCCCACTCTAAGTTTCTTGTCCGTGTACCCTTACAGAGATATTCCACACTCCCATGTGTGTATGTAAAATATACACATGTGTGTTAAAATATACACGTGTGGATATTAATACGTATGCTAAAAATACCCACATGCTTTGTACTTTGGTTTGTAGACTCAATACCTTCTGTTATCAGTCCCTGGTCCCCTGGGGCCCATTGATGGCGGTATTCCGCCCTAGCAGATGTACCAAAATCTATCTACTCCCTAGGGGTGGGTATTTTGGCTGTCCCAGCCTTTTGCTGTGCCCAACAGTGCTGTGTATGAATAGCCCTGGCTACCTTCGCACGCACATCATTTCACACACATGGAAGTGCATCCTAGGAGTGGAATTCCCAGTAGGTCATAAGGCACGCTCATTTTATTTTGATGGCTACCACCCAATCGCAAATGGAAGTGTTGAAGTTCACTGGAGAAGATTAAGGGACGTCCCCCGAGTTCCTGCTGCCCTACCATGAGCCACAGACAGCCCTCCCCTCTGCCAGTGACTGATGAGTTTGGAGGCGGCAGTAACTGTGGGCAACACAGCAGGTGTGCTGGAGATCTCCGACAAACCCTGGTGTGGCCTGGAGCCCCTGGGGGCCGAGCGCCAAAGGATGCCTGGGGACTGTGAAAGCGCTAGCTGGAGATGCACGAAGTAATTCTCTCGTGAGCCCTGAGGGGTTGGACACATTCTCAACCTTTTGGGGGGCCCTAAGACCTCTCTAAGTGGTGAACCGCCCCCCCCCCCGTTTTTCCATTCAGTTTTGGGACTCCGTGGCCCCCGGGGGAAGAGTCCCTGCTGCAGAACAAAACCCCAGGCTCTCATTTAAGCTACAGATATGCTTATTTTACACATTCAGGGTCAGTGCCTTGACAAAAGGACCCTTCCAGATTTCCACGTTTGAAAGGCCTCTTTGACATAAGCTTTGATAAGAACATTCATGTTGATGTTTTTTAAAAGCTTTGTTCTCCAGAAAAAAGTGACAGGTCCTGGGAATGTTCCCAAACCCCCCAAACTGAAAGGAACTCAGGTGGGGTGAGAGGTGTCCGGTGCTCAACCGCTGACGGGGGACTGACCCCAAGGGGACCTCCCGCACCAGGACAGGGTCTGGGCTGGTCAGGGCCTGCCTCTGAGCCACCACTGTGGGTCGAGTTAAAACAGAAGTCCAGACCCAGACTTGACTCTGACCCACATCCTTAGGTGACGACAGAGTACCAGGAACCTTCCAAACTCCATCTCCTGTGTGTCTCACAGCCACCCGGGGACGTGGGTGTTTCTATCCATTTTGCTGGAGGAGACAGATCAGAAGCGTTTGCTGACCTCGCCCAGGTGGCACCTGCAAGCAGGGCCTGTCCCAGAGCTTCTCTCAGGACACAGAAGCTTCCAGAGACAAGGGAGCCGAGACCTTCCTTCACTAAGGCCCAGGCCCTCTCCCCCCCTCAGCCTCTGGGGACTCTGTCTAGGGCTCGGGCCAGGCCCCAGGTCTCACCTGGCCACGTTCCTAGCAAGCGCTTCTCTAACACCACACGGTAGGCTTTCCTGCTGGTGCACGACGGGGGTGTCTGTCTGCTCAGACCGAGGCCGGGAGGTGAGCAGGCCTGCTGCTGGCGGATTGGGGGGTGTGGGGACGCGCAATTTTCCAAGGGGACTCCCAGCTGCCACCAAGTGTGGTTTGATGGCAAGATGGCCCTGCGGCCACTCGAACCAGCCGGGCCACCTTGGGCAGCACCCTTTCTTACGCCAGTTGGGTCTCAGATTCTGTGCCTATTCTGGGACATCTTTTGTCCCTCCACCCTCCTCAGTCCTCACTGGGAGACACTAAAGACTGTAAAGTGAGCTACTCCAGAACTTGAGGGCGGGCGGGCGTGGCTGGGAAACCCCAAGGGCACTGGGGCTGCTTTTATGCAGATGAGGAAAGTCTGGCCACAGACTGCATCCTGTGACGGCCCAGAGGGAGCCTGCCCAGGGTCGCACACACCCCAGTGCCCCACCCCCGTGCTTGCACAGCCAGACCCACAGCCAGATGTGGTCCAGCAGCCTCCCCACGGGCACATCCATGCCAGACGCTGTGCTGAAATCTGGATTTCACCGGTTTGCTCTAACTGTCTAGTGCCCCGTTTAGAAAAGGAGGTTATGTTCCCACGACTTGCCCTGGGTGCTCTGGGGCTGGCTTTGGGGTGGCTCCTTGTATGGGTGCTTGCCAACCACATGGCCTAGGACAGGGGCTCTCACTTTTGACTGCACTAAAGAACACCTGGGGACTTTACAAACTCCAGGCGTCCAGACTGCATCTTAGACCAGCCAGAATCTCCAGGGTGTGTCCCGGGTATCACATCTCTCTGAGCTCCCAGGTGACTGCAGCGGGCAGCTAAGGCTGAGCCCCACGGTCCCGGTGGTTGCTGAGAATCCATGCCCAGCCAGTCCCTGCACGGTCTTCAGCTTTCCTCTCCCCAGAAACTGCACCTGTCTTGTCTGCCCGCCTTGGCTGGCAGCCGCATCCCAGAGCGGCCTCCTCCCTGCCTGCCCCCTTTACCTTTTTGTTCCCTCCACCAGGGACATGGGTGATATTATCCAGGGACCCGATCTTCGACTGGACTCGATCCTTGAAGTCCAGCTTCTCAGACTTGACTTCCACCTGGCCGCCCCCTGGAACACAGCACACACACAGCACGCGCCTTGAGCGAGGGATTCCACAGAGACACCAACCTTTGGGGGCTGCAAAGACCCTCCTGTGTTTAGAATGTGGTTTGGACACAAGTCAGTCCTTCCAAAGGGCTTGAAAACAGTTTGCTTCATTTCTAGTCAAGGTGCGCGTCAGATATTTACTGGGAAAACCCCTCCTCCTCAGATAGCACAGAGGTCAATGACAGCTCAGTGTGGGAGAGACTCTCCAAACTCTAAATTTGTTGGCTTCCAAAGAGTGAAGTCCTTCTACGTCAATACCCTGTAAGCTGCAGCCCTATAAGACCTTGAAATTAAACTAAAGGGCAAAATGCACCCTACATAAAGAAGGGCCTGCGCCTTTCTGCCTCCTCAGACACTCAGTGCCGGCGCCGCCTCCAAACCTGGGACACGGCCTGAGAGGGAGAGAAACTGCAGTCAACCTTGAACTGTGCAGGTCCACTTATACACAGACTTCTTCAATTAACATGTCTGTTCCTTATGATTTTCTTCGTGATATTTTCTTTCCTCTAGTTTTCTGTAGTAATACAGTATATAACACATATAACATCCAAAGTATGTGTTATTGGCAAAGTTTCTGGCCAATAGCAGAGTAGGAGTAGTTAAATTCTGGGGGGATCAGAATTACACACAGATTTTTGGCTGCTCAGGGGCTGCCACCCGCAACTCTGTGTTGTTCGAGGGTCAACCGTCCATTACTTTTGGGGGAGGGATGAAGCCCCGCAGGAAATCTGCTCATAGTGGGGTAGGTTGGTGGCCCCAGGTGAGGGATAAGTGTCCCTGGTGAGACTGAACTCCCACAAAACGTCCAGGGAGCCAGGAACAAATGAGACATTGGGAACGACGCTTCTCATGGCCTTGTCTCCCCAGAGCGCCGCCTGCCCCGCAGGCCTGACGGGCGAGGTCCGGGCTGGGACTCCCGGGCAGAAGCTGGAACCTACACCTGTGCTGCCCAACATGGCAGCCGCCAGCCACGTGTGCCCACTTAGCTTCTTTTGGAAAACTCTTTTTTAATTGAATTTATGGGGTGACATTGGTCCCTAAAACCATACAGGCTTCGAGTGTACAACTCAATAAAGCATCATCTGCACCTGCATCGTGCGCCCATCACCCAAAGTCAAGTCTTTTTCCCTTCCCATTTTGTCCCCCCTTACCCCCTCCCCTCCCTCAGCCCGTTCCCTCCATCACCTCACTGTTGGCATGTCTATGTGTTTTATGTGTGTGTATTTTCTGCTTAATCCCTTCACCCTTTCTCATCACAGTCCCCTCTCCCCTCCAGCAGCGGTCAGGCTTTTCATCGTTTTTTTTTAAAGAATGTTTTTATAAAAGTTTTTATTTCTTTTTAGAGAGAAGGGAAGGAGAAAGAGAGGGAGAGAAACATCAACATGTGGTTGCCTCTCGCGCACCCCCCTCTGGGGACCTGGCCCACAACCCAGGCAGGTGCCCTGACTGGGAATCAAACCGGTGACCCTTTGGTTCACAGGCCGGCGCTCAGTCCACTGAGCCACACCAGCCAGGGCTCCGTTGATTTTCGTTTGTTATTTTGCTCATTAGATTTCATATATAAATGAGATCATATGGTGCTAGTCTTTCTCTGACTGGCTTATTTCACTGAGCATAATGCTCTCCAGGTCCATCCGTGCTGTCGCAAAGGGTTACCCCTTCTTTTCAGCAGTTGAGCAGCATTCTACGGTGTGAATGTGCTCTTAAACTGTATTAAATAAAATTAGTTCACTTCCCAACTGCTCTGGCCACATTTCCTGTGCTCAACAGCCACATGTGGTCAGTGGCTACCACACTGGACATCACAGGTAGAGACCACGTCCATCACTGCAGAAAGCCCTATAGATAGTGATGATTTCTGGGGGGGCGGGAGGGGGGCTAGGAATGAGGGAGAGTCAACTGTATCCTTTTCTGGTCAAAGTCAAAGAAGGAACATGGCAATGACCCCAGGGTCCCCTGTGGCAGTTTGGCCATTGGTGAAGTGTCTCCCGTGTGGGCTGGGACATCCATACAGCCAGCCTTCAGGGGCCGGGCCAGGCCTGTCCCCAGCTCTAGAGGCCCCGTGGGCAGCCTGCTAGGAGAACCACGGGTAAGGGTTTAGGACCAGCATCCGCCCTCCTCACCTTGTCTTGGGCAGCGTGGCCCTGCTCAGGAGCGAGACAGGACAGCTGCACTTCCCAAGCCCCAGCAAGTGCCATCCTCAACACTGTCCTCGATGGCCCATCCCAGCAACGCTTCCTAGCCACTTCAGGAGCAGGACCACGAAGTCCTGTGCCCCCCGCCCCAGGCCTCCCTGCCCTGTGCTGCTCCCCACCCTCCCACACCCCCTCCCCACCCCGGTCTGCGAAGGCTACCTGGCTTATGATGGATGTTGCCTAGTGAGCCACACTTGGAGGTCACCTTGCTCAGGTCCACTGGTTTGTAGACTATTTGTACCTGGAGGGAAGAGAGGATGAGTGAGGGGTGGGGGTGGGGTGGGGTCAGAGAGAGTAAAATAGGATTATTTTATGACGAGCACAACACAGTGAGAAGCAGCTGTGAGAGCCCAGGCTGCTGGACAGCATTTCCTGTCTGCCAGGGGCACACACCCTGGTCATCGTGGTGGAAAAACGTGGCTGGAGTCCTGCCAACCTTGCCCCAAGCCAGCTGGGTCTTCACAAATAACTGAGGGGCTACAGTGTCCTCAGTCCCACAGGACAAGGACCCTCAGGGGAAAACAGGGTACTCTGTCATTGTGCAGGGCCTGTGCCGTTTGCTTAGCACACACACGCAGAGCAGTCACTCTTCCGGGATGAGAAACAGGTCACACTCAGTGAGGACGTGGAGGATGAAGCGCCAGCACGACCCGTTCGTGTGGTGTTTGACACGTCTCACTGGGAAAGCAAGAAAGACGGGTCTGCTGGGCCTCAAAGAGGAGAAGGGGGTGTGGGGTCCAGAGGCAGGCTTTCTCCCAGGAGAAGCTTCCAGAAACCCCAGCACACCCACAGCAAGAGCGGTGACGGTCAGTGAGCAGCACCCAGAGCAGTGTGGTGACTCAGACGTGAGAGCCAGTTGGCACTTGAGTGTCCTGAAAAGTGACACCCACAGGAGGGGCAGGCGGCCCAGCAGACACCACAGGGTTAGCGTGGCAGAGAGCAGACTCAGACACACACATCCGGGAAGGCCCAAGGCTCCAGGGCGCAGAGTGGGCCTGAGGCTCCGCCACGTGGCCGGCCACACTGGTCATCCTCCCAATGGGGATGGCGGCCTGGTACTGCCTGCTGATCTCAGCCCAGGAACCAGCTTCCTGGGAAGGGGGCACCCCCCGAGGAACTTCACACTGGCAGGTGGGTCTCCGTGGCTGTGAGAGGTCCCCAGGTGGTCACTGAGGGTCACTTCCCAGCAGTGACCTTGTGTGAGGTCACCAGACGGTCCAATCGCCCAGTAGACTTGCGCTCCCTGCCCTGGAGTGAGTTACTCAGGAGAGGGATGGCCTCATGCCTGACAGTAGCTTTAATTAACAAGGACACCAGAAACAAAGGAGGGGTTCTCCTTCGATCAAAATCATCTGGAACAATCCTAAATGATTTCAGTTAATCAGAATCATCCTGGCAAGTGCTGCTGATGGAGAGGTGATTGAATCTGGCAGATGGATGTCAGGTGGGAGCATTCAGGTGTGGCGGCCTGCACCGGTGAGGGTGGGGGGTGGGTGAGTAGTGATTCAGAGAACAGGCCTGGGAGAGAGCCGTGCCCCAGGGTGGGCTCTGAGGAGGTGGGCAGGGAACTACAGGGACTCCTCCCGGCCGTGGGGGGTGGGGTGGGGGAGATGGGAATGTTGGTGTGACCCAGGGTTCCTCCTCTTCCCTCCGGCCAGGATGAGGTAGCTCGTGAGAGGAGGGGGTGGGGTTGAACTGAAAGGAATGGCAAGGAAGGGCGGGAGGGTGTGGAGTCAGGCCGACTGCCTGCGGGCCCAGTTTGGGAGGAGCCCAGAGCCAGCTGGAGGCAGGCGGTCAAAGAGATCTTGAGATGGAGAAGGAGCAAGGCCTGCCTGCCAGGAAGTCACCTCCAAACTGGGGAGTGGAGGGCAGGCTGGAGCCCAGGCTGGGGATCCAGTGCCTCTGAAACACCTGAGGCTGACATTGTACAGGGCTGGTGGCCGCCAGCCACCTCTCACCAGGAGAACTTTCTGCGAAGGCTCCCCCTGACCAAGGGCCACGCTGGGCCCCAGAGGCCGGCAGAGAGAGCAGGACAGACAGGAGGTGCCCGAGGAAGCCCCTTGAAGCCCTGTAACTGCCATCAGCAGCGGGAAGGTCCTCTTTCCTCCCCACTTCCTCCTGAAGGAGCATCTGCCGTCTGCTGCCCTCTGGCCCTGGCCCAGCTTCCCCTGCACCGCTGCCCTCCCGCCAGCTGACCAGACGGGTGAAACCAGAAAGCGCGTGCCTCGCCCTCTGGCCAGAGCCCAGTCTGCAGTGCAGCCAGAGAACCAGGAGGCAAAGCTAAGACAGCAACGTGATCCCGTGATCTCGGGCGGGGGTGGGGTGGTCCCCGCACCTCTCGGAAGCAGACAAGGTGGCAGCGGGACAGGAGAGCAGGGACTGGGGGACAGAGAAGACACAGCAGACACTGTGAGGGAGTGTTAATGAAGCGCCATGCAGCAGCCGCGTGGTGAGTGCCCACACCCCGGGCAGAAGCACATTGCAAGAATAAACCCTCGGGCTGGATGAGATGGGGACAGCTCAGGCTGGGCATTCTGTGGAGAGAGAGCCCCTCAGGGGCCATCGCCACCTCCTGGGCTGCCAGCCAGGAGTGAGGTGCCTGCTCTCAGAAACCATCCTCTCCTGGCAGGTGGACCTCAGCGGGTCTCCAACCTCATGCTCCCCAACGTATTAGGCTGGGGCAGTGGGGAGGAGGCTGCGGAGGAGGGGAAGTCTCAGGATGATGAGTTTGTGCACACTGTTGCACAAGGGACAGCTGGGAGGGTGACAGAAGAGCCAATCAAGTGGGGAAGTGGGGATGGCAGGGCAAGTCTCAGGGGCAGTGCACAGGGTGTGGGAGCTCCCCAGGAATGCTTGCAGGAAGACAAACTTAAAAGGGCTCAAAGCAGCATTTCCAGGTCAACCCTGGGCTGCAGGCGGTCAGCTGGGGCACTTCTATTGGGCTCCTTTGCATCCGAGAGTCTGCAGGGGGCAGGGCTGGTTTTGAACCCAAGCGAGAGGCGTTAGGCCTCGGCTCACCCTGCACATGCAGAAGGCAAAGAAGAGCAGAAACTGGACTTCTGTCACTCTGACAGTAGAGAAAGACCTTTGTGTCCACTCGTCAGAACAAACGGGCCAGCTGTCCACAGTGGGGCCACTCAAAGTGAACCTGCCCAGGTGACAGGGAAGGAGGTGACAGAGCCATCCCAGGTGCTGCCAACCTTCAGCCCAACCTCACAGGACTGTGGGGCTCCCAGGAGCCCGTGCTGGGCAGTGAGTGGGGTCAGGATGGGTGTTCATGCTGGGAGGACCCTGCCTGCAGGTGTGGGCCATTGAGAGGTCAGCCATCTTCCCCACGCAGCCCGTGCAGGTGAGGGGGGCGGGCCATGGGGGCTGGGCACCCCTCCTATAGCAGCCGGCACAGGTGCAGGGAGCCTGGGCTAGGTTTCCTTGGGGACACAGACTGAGAATGGTTTATTCTGTGCAATGTCTCGCAGACACACACTCATGCTGCCTCTGAAAAACCAGCACCACGGTGGGGTGCAGGGAAAGTGTGAAGGTACTCACACTGCCGCCTCCGGGCACGTGTTTGATATTATCCTTTGAGCCACACTTGGACTGGACGTTGCTAAGATCCAGCTTCTTATTAATTATCTGCACCTTTGACAGCCAGAAAAAAGGGTGAGTAACACGCCACATCCAGATGCCCCTGCTCTGCACACCTGCCCCTGCCCACAGGGCAGGGGGCTGGGGGGGCCCAGGCGGCTCCCCAGGTAGGCATTCCTGGACTGTGGGTGATGGGGGGACCCCACCTTTCAGCACTGGGTTTGCCAGACATCAGTCAGATGGCAGTTCCTCACTTAACTAAGGATTGTGTCGCCGAGGCCCCTGCGGGAGCCCCTGTGAGGCCCATGGACCGGAGCTGAGTGTTCTGGAGGTTGGGATGGAAGAAAATGTGCTCACTTATGTTGCTAAATGAAGCAATGAAGAGTCCCCCCTGAGTCCTCATCCACACACCCGCCAGCCCCGTCAGAACATTCACCGAGACCTTTCTGTGGCTGTTCTCAAGCTTGCCGGGCAAGGGAATCGCCTGCAGGTGCTTTTTAAAAGAAGTCCCAGACCCCCACCCAGACCCAGAATTAGAGTCTGGTCTCTGTGCTTCTGAAAAGCGCCCCTGACTGCGTGGCTGGGTTCAAGGGTCACTGATATCATGACGATGATATGGCTGGCTTTACAGGGAAAGTGATCCCAGTGCCCCCTTCAGTGTGAGGACCCGGTGTTGTGGAAGGCAGGGCAAGTGCTGCCCTTCCAGCCATCGGCTCACCCTGGTCCACAGCCCAGCAGGTGCTTAAAGGGAACTGGGCGGATGGCCCCAGGGGTCTCCCCACTGTAGCTCTGGGGGGCTCCTCTCTCCAGGTGCCAGGGAGAAGGAGTGGGTCTTAGTGAGGGATGATTTTGACCCAATTTGTTTAAACACTATGGCACAGAGAAGGAGGTTAAGGACTCCATTTTAGCCCTGACCGGTGTGGCTCAGGGGCTTGAGTCTCGTCCTGCGAACCGAAAGCTCGCCGGGTGGATTCCTAGTCAGGGCGCATGCCTGGGATACGGCACAGGTCCTTGGACGGGGGGTGTGCCTCCAGCAACTGACCAATATTTCTCTCGCATGCTGATGTTTTTTCCCTCTCTCCCTCCCTTCCCCTCTCTCTAAAGATAAATAAAATTTAAAAGAAAAAAAAAAAGAAAAAGTCCACTCTGTCTGCTAGAGTGATACCACCCTCGTCAGCAGCTGCCTCCCCCTCAGGAGCTCTACGCTTGGAAACAGTTCCTGTCCGTCACGGACATAAATAGCTCAACTGGAATTCCCAGTTAAGAACCAGCATCGCTGTCTGAGTCACTGCCCGGAGGCCCAGGGGCTGTCAGGACGGCTGTGGCTGGGGGTCACAGCCCTGGCCTGGCTCATCTAGGGAGAAGCGTCCCACACGGACGCAATGGCCAGAGCTGGCCACCAAGGGGTCCACAGGTCCTCAGCAAAACAAACTGAGGGCATGACAGCAAAACGCATCCATCTTGCTTTTTGGTGTTAGATTGGCCTTTCCTGTATTGAATTATTACTAAATCACATTAATAGTAGATAATGTTTATTATTTTTAGACGTCCTTAATCTGGCAAAATAAAAAGGTAGCAGTCTTCTCTTGGACACCATCCCCAGCTTTTTTCTTAGTCTGAACCTGAAAATCTGGGAAACATGTATCTAACCTACCTCTTTTTTTTTTTTAGATTTTATTTACTTAGAGAGAGGAAGGGAGGGGGAAAGAAAAGGAGAGAAAAATCCATATGTGGTTCCTTTTGCGTGCCTCCAACTGGGGACCTGGCCTGAGACCTAGGCTTGTGCCCTGACTGGGAATCAAACCGGCGACCTGATGCTTTGCAGGCTGGCTTCAATCCACTGAGCTGCACCAGCCAGGGCAAATCTACCTCTTTATTTTCTTTTATGTTCCTTTCAAATACAAGGCTATGTATTTTTCATTAGAAAAGGAATATAACTTTCTGGTTTTAAAAATGGAGGTTAAAAAACACACAAAAACAACAGTTTTCTTGCCTTCTGAATAAAACCACTATTGCATTTCATCGTATTCCCTTGAAGTCTCATATACATAAATAAACCACCATATGCACAGAAATACTAGCAATTATTGTGTCCATATAGTCTGTATCTTGCTTTGTCAAGTAATATCATACCCTAAGGATCTGCTGTGTTCTACAGTCCTCAGAGCATTATTTTACGTAATATGTCATATTCCATCTTGGGATATCTGTGCTATCAGCTATATATATATATATATTAAAGATTTTACTTATTTATTTTTAGAGAGAGGGGGAGGGAGAAAGAGAGGGAGAGATACATCAGTGTGTGGTTGCCTCTCACACGCCCCCTACTGGGGACCTGGCCTGCAACCCAGGCAGGTGCCCTGACTGGGAATCAAACCGGTGACCCTCTGGTTTGCAGACCCACACTCAGTCCACTGAGCCACAGCAGCCGGGGCCAGATATTTGTATTGATTCCATTTTAGATACTATCAACTGTCTCACCATGAACCTCTTTCTAGAAGGAGGTTCCCCCTCCATATTATGGATTATTTTCAAAGCATACAGAAATAGAATTTCTGGGTCAAAGTTACAAATATTCTAAAAATGCTCAACACCACTCTCTCAATGGCTTTCTAAGAGGATCGGACACATTTACCCTGAGAGCATCGTACAGAAAGTCAGTCTCACCGTATTGCTGCCGGTACTGGCCGTTTAACAACGCGTTTGGTTTATTTCTTTGACTGACATAGACGGGACCGCTTTGTTGGCTTATCTGTGTTTCTTGGATTATTATGAAGATGGCTCCTTCGCTCCTTTTTTGTAGTAGGTTCATTTGTTTCTAACATACAAATGTTTGTATTTTTACATACTCAAATTCTTCCTTTGTGACTTTGCCTTTGGTTTTTAAATCGAAAACCACTCCTCCCTTAGAGGTTGGATAAATACCCAATTCCACGTCACCTTTCTCACCTGTCAATCCCTTAGCTCAATGATGAGGAGGCCACCAGAGGCCCAGAGAGGTTCAGCAACTTCTCAAGTCAGTGGCAGACCCGCACAGGAGTCTGGATGGGGGTTTCTGTGGCCACAGGCTGTGGCTGGAGAGCAGCCTTCTGCCTGAGCTGCCTCTCCTCAAGGCTGTTGTGTCACATGTCAAACAAAACAACACTCTCCCTTGGAGGATGCCGAGGTTTTCTCTGGCCAGCAAGGAGACACTGAGGGTGGCAGCCCAGGCTGGAGCTAAGAGCAGGGGGTGCGGGCGGCCCGATGGGCTTTCTCGAACTGCTTCCCAAGGAGTTGCAGTTACCCTCTGCCTCATGTCTTTGAACTGGTTTGTGCCACCCTCAGATTTGAAGGAATCCCACATGACCTTCTTCTTTGGGGATCATTTGTTATTTACAACTTTCAACTGGATAAGTCCCAGAGGCAAACTTGCCTACTTTCACAAAGAGCTGTTTAGAATTAGAACACACACACACACACACACTAATAAAACAAGAAAACTTAAAGGATGAGGTAAAAGAATGAGAGGCCATTAGCCCTGACAATTACAAGATGAATCATTACATTTAACTCTGAGCTTCCTGGAAGGCAAGGCAAAAAGGAAAACAGGATGGGCTACATAACTCCCCTTATCTGACAAAGAAAACTCACTAGTTTTTCAAGGAAAATAACCTGTTTTCTATACAAATCCATGTAAGAACTTCATCAAATGAATCAAGAGACATTACGCAATAACAAAATCTGCAACATACATAGAAATGTCCCCCCGCCCCCAGTGTGGCTTCTTCTTGTTCTAATCCCACAAAAAAGGCAAAAACTTTTGTGGGATTTGGCAATAGACACAAGGATATTTACAAAGCAAACACAAATTACTGTTGGTTGTCAAATTAAGCCAATACCAATTATAGAATGTTAGACTTACAGAAAGGAGAAAAAGGGGAATGGCTGGTATTATACAATTGGAATCCTGAAACAACGTCTCATCCAGAGTGACCTGTGTGGTAGTGAGCCTCAGGGCTAGCCAGAGAATACCCACCATGGGGGAGAACAATGTTTTGGAAGCCCCACATTTTGATCTGGAGACTCCTAGTCAGGGGAGAAATTCCTGTGGTCAGGTTTTGGCCCTGCAGCAGAGGGTGGGGTGAGGTAGGGCGGGTCCTCTTCGGTTTAATCTACTTCCTGGAGGACCCAGAGCAGCCCCAAAACCTCATTAGGCCTTGAATTTATTCCCTGTGTGCTCTGATCTTCCAAGGTGCTCCAGCTGGCCCAGCCCTCCCCCCACGAGCTCCCAGGCCGGGCCAGCAGCCACAAGCTGTCCCTGGGGAGGTCTGTCTCCAGCGCTGCCTGGTGCTGCTGGGCCCGACCTGACCTCACCTCACCAGGGTCAAGAGGCCCAACCCTGAGGACTGGGAGTGGGGTGTTCTGGTGGGAAAGTCCAAGGTGGTCAGCCTGGGAACTGACACAGGAAAACTTATCTAGGCCTGTTAAGTAAACCAGCCACAGAAGAGATCAAATAACAGGGGAGTCACCTGTAGAATTATTTACACTGTTCCTTTAAACAGAGACTGCCCCAAGCGTCTTTCAGATGACTTGATTTGCACGAGATCTCTTCAGAAGCACAGGTGTTCCGAGTTCCAAGGCTGCCCCAGAGGAGGGCCCCAGCCTGGCTCTGCCCTGCCCTGCCCTGCCCTCCCCACAGGGCCTGCACCTGAGTCCAGGCTCCCCTGAGTCCAGGACAGGCAAACTATCCCAGGTAAAACTTCACTTCATTTACTCCACATAGATGTTCTTCACCTGTGCTTTTTGAAACAAAAAACAGAAAAAAACGAGTACCAGGACTTTGTCAATAAGAATAAATTTAAAAAGACTTCGGTTCTCCCGAATGGAGACAGACGCTTACGGCATTCCACCGCCATCTTGTGGCCGCTTGGGATGTTGCAGCCCAAGTCTTTCAAAGCCTGACAGCTCTGGTAGGTTCGTGTCCTTCCTGGGCTCCAAGGTCCTGTCCTGCCTGGGGTCTTCGCGTCGCAGCTACTAGCCAGGACGTCCCCAGAGGAAGTGACTTTAGTTCGAGGTGCTCAGAGCTAACCAGACCACTTCACGCTTGGGCCCCTGTGCCCTTTTCTGGCTATGACCCTGCACACCCTTCTCAGCCTCGGCAGCCCCAAGGATCCCCGGTTCTCCGGACCAGGCAGCCTTGGCCCCAAGTGAGCACTTTCTCTCTCACTCTGGATGGCACCAGGGCCCCTGCACTTCCTTCCGGGCTCCCCACTGGCCCACGGAGGGGCTGCTGAGGTTGGTGTTGCCCTGGCCTGCCCTCTACACCCTCTTAATCAGCTCCGACAGCCCCCCAAGCTCTCCGACAGTGGAGCCTGGGGCTCTCTGCTGTTGGTGCCTCCAACACTCTCCTTATTCTCCTTTTGCTGGAGGATGATGTCCTGTCTGGTCAGGGCAAACGCCCAGCAGACCCAGCAGGACCCTCCCCCATCAATTGTTAACCCCCCTTATCTCTCGTGGAAATTAACAAGCTCCAGCCTAAACCCGCACACCACTGGCTCTCCAAGGCCTAACTTTATTTTGCTTTTGATCTGAAAATCTCCAGGGTGCAGTTGCCTACTGTCCTCTTCCAGCCCGTGTGCCCAGCACCCTATGTGAGGGATTGTCCCTTCAAAGGCCAGTGATGGTCCCAAACAAGGGTCTGTCCTAGCTTCTCCAAATTGAGGCCCCAGGGCCACAAAGATTGGTCCAGAGGAAAAGATGAGGCCCTCCCTCAGATCACTGACTGAGCAGTTAAACTGAGAAAACTGAACGTGCCTTTGTTATACCCAAAAGGACTGTGCTGACTGGCACCCTCACCAGGTGAGGATGCCAATTTCACATCGCTCACACCTGCAGTGAGTAGTTTTTTTAAAGTGTGTTTTAAATGCTGGTTCTCTGTCTCTGTGTCTCAACTCCCCCCTGCTCCCCTCACAAAGAAGGCAGGGATAGGCATGGGGAGGGGGGTGCAGGACAGAGGGGATGCCCTGGGCTGGGTCTGAGCTGACTGAGGAGCCAGGTACATGGAATCTGAAAACAGGGACAGGTTGGGGACCGAAAGAGGGAAACTAGTTATCAGATCCACGGTGTAGGAGGGGTGCTAGGAGCTGGGGTTGAGGCCAGAGGTTAGCAGGTGAGAATTCAGTGACACTGGTTCTTAGCCTGAACGCCACACTGGGAATGCCTGGGGAGGCCCCCTTGCGAGTCTAATGAGTCTGGGAAAGGCTCTAGCATTAGGATTTTTAAAAGAATCGCTCCGCATGCCCAGACGGTTCCCCTCTGCAGCTGGGACGGAGAACACAGTCCCAGGGCTCCAGGAGCAGGCTCCCTGATCTGCAATGAGGTGCAGCCACTGGCCGCACCTCCCCTTTGCTCCCATCTCTAATGGACCCAACTAGTTCTGTGGGGTGGCCAAGTGATTCTTCTGCACTTTCCTTTTAAAATTAAGAATTTCATTTCGGACTCTTCAAGCCATACACATTCACTGCAGCAAATGATGAAAACAGAGAAAAGTGCAAAGCAGAAAATAGAAGTTTTACATTGTTTTTCAGCCAGTGATTTATATTGACCTGTCGTGGTTTTCAGTCTGCAGGTTTCCAAGCAGGCCGTCTCCTGTGCTTCCTTCTTCAGCGTGGCCCTCCGTTCAGGGGGCTGAGTCAGCCCGCAGAGAGTGCACTGCTGTGCCTTGTGCAGCCCAGCAAACATCCACAGGGCAGTAACTGTGTGTGAGCGCTGCGCGGGCCGCAGGGCCCCAAGATCTCAACGTCGCCTTGAGAAGCCGTCAGCCCAGTCCCGATGGAGGACACACGGACGCTTTGAAAGATCAATTTAAAAGCCTCCTCCCTGGATCCCAAGTGCTTTCTTTTCCCCTTTTCAGTTTTCCTGGAGAGCGACGTGTTGATCTTTGCTGTTATGGCTGAGGTTTTCTTCAGTTCAGACAATTTTCTAGGTTTTCTGTGGAGCTGAAGGAACGGCTGTTGCTCCTCCTGCTGCCACTTTCCCACCTCCTGCCTCAACAAGTCCCAAAAGATGTCATCCTTTCTCCTTGAACCTCCAGCAGATGACGACATGTCTGCACCCAGAGTGGTGAGGCGGTGACGTGGGGGCACCTTCCCCCCCACACTCTGAGCATCATGGCACTGGCCCTGGTTCCCCAGATGCCTCTCCCTGAGCAGAGGGCAGCAGGGGTGGCAGGGCAGCCCTGGGAAAGTGTCCCCCTCCCCTCAGTCCTGCCACTCAGCAGAGCAGAGGGAACTGGGCCAAACGGTGCCCAGACGTTCCAGGCCAACCTCAGATGACCCCGGGCTGGCAGGAGGACTCTGGGTGTCTGCTGGTGTGTGCAGAGCCGCGCAGGCTGAGAGACACTCATGGCTACAGTGTCCCTCCAGGGAGTTGTCGTGGGCGCTGGTTGTAGCTGCCTGGTCTCGGTGGCGTGGAACCAGCCACGTGCGGTTTTGTTTCTCGTTCTCCACAGTGGGATGAGCGGCCACACTGTGAGAGGGGAGCAGGCACACGAGGGACAACGCACGGGGGGACGGTGCTGCTGCCCGTGCGAAATACCCCGCCACCCTGGACACCAGCTCCTGGAGGTCTCTCTGCCCCCGAGGCCTCACAGAAGGGTCAGCCTCACACCAGCACCCCACACGGCTGCCTCAGGGCTCCTTCTGGAAGGAGACAGGTATTTCACCCAGAGGAGTGCAGGCCGACATTGGAGAAGCGAACACGGGCCCAGGGCCTCGGGTCCGAAGACTAGCTCCACCCCAGAGGTGCCTGGACCCCCGCTGGGCAGGAGCAAGGCCGGTGGGAGGCCCTGAGGCTCCAGAGGGACAAGGTACAGGGTTCAGGGAAGGTGCCCTCTGCAATGGCCCCTTCCAGGGACAGCCAGGCCCCAGCCAAGGGTAATAAACAACGCCAGCGGAGCAGAGGGTGCCTGCTGTGGGGGCTGAGCCATCCCAATGGAGAGGGAAACATTGGCTGAGGGCTCTGTAAGACTCCCCCAGGCCCCCGTGTGCCCACTGGCCCCAAAACAGCCTAGACCGGAAGGCCCGACACATCTGCGCCCCACACCCCCCCACAGTGCTGGGGGTGGGGCTGTGACGGGCTGAGTTGTGTTCCCCACAATTCATAGGGTGAAGTCCCAACTCCCAGTACTCAGAATGGGTCTGTGTTTGGAGACATGACCTGTGAAGGGGTCATTCTGTTCAGATGAGGTCATTAGCGTGAACCCTAATGCAGAGGGTCTGGTGTCCTTACAAGGAGGGGAGATTGGGACATAGACATGCCCAGGGAGTAAGCCATGCGAGGACACAAGGAGAAGGTGGCCATCTGCAAATCAAGGAGAGAGACCTCAGCAAAAACCAGCCCTTCGACACCTGGATCTTGGGCTTCTGGCCTCCAGACTGTGAGGAAGTACATTTCAGTTTTCCAAGCCACCCAATCTGTGGCATTTCATCAGTCAGCCCGAAGAAACTCGTAAATGGGGGACACGGACAAGAAGTGGAGGGAAGGGTTCAGGCCAGGCCCCACCTCCCTCCACCTCAGGCCCTCGGGAGGAGACCCAAGCATTTCATAGCACCTACTTGCCCCTGGAAGAATCAGTTATTCAAAGTAGAACCCCGACTTTCCCCAGAACTGAAGGCTAGAGAGAAGCCAACCTAAACAAATGTCTGACAAACGCCAGAGACACCTACCTACAGATCTGTTATGTCATGTTCTAAACGTGAGGCAGGCCAGGGGACCTCTGTGGTGTCCCCACTTCAAGAACCCCCCAGTCACAGAGAACATCCCTCACACCACCTGGTCAGCAGGGGCTGAATCGGTACTTTCTCTCCCCTGAGCAGGGCACTTGTGGCTTCGTTGTGACCCCAATAAAGAGCCACACCCCATTGTGGTGACCCCTTGAAGAGGTCCGGAAGGAGCGTGGGAGCTATGTGAGGGGTGGGAGCCGACCTACTTGCCCACCTCTGCCCCAGGCGTGGGGGGCCCACGCGCCTTTTTCTGGTGTTCTGGGGCCAGCCTCCCCACGCCCTTACCTTCCCGCCTCCTGGCTGGTGCTTCAGGTTTTCGGTGGAGCCGATCTTGGACTTGACATGCTTCAGGTCTGGCATGGGCACGGGCGCAGTCTGCAGGCGGCTCTTGGCTGAGGATGGTGACTTGGGTGGGGTGCGGACCACTGCCACCTTCTTGGGCTCCCGGGTAGGCGGGGTGGGCAGGGACGGGGTGCGGGAGCGGCTGCCAGGAGTGCCGGGGGAGCCGGGGCTGCTGTAGCCACTGCGGTCCCCAGATTTCCCAGATTCACCTGGAGAGAAGCAGGGAAGAAGGCCAGAACTTGGAATGGCTGCTAGTCTGCACAGGCCCTGGGGGCTACCTGTCCTGAGGGTCCATTTCCAGGCTGGGTGCCCAGGAGGCTGGCCCCGAACTCATACTACAGAAACGTCTTTTCTTCCTGGCCTTGTCGCTGAGGGGCAGAGAAGCCCCACTTCCCAGGGAAGCAAAAGTGTCCACCAAGGACTTCCTAGTACCCCCTTGATGGGAGGCAGCCAGCTCTGCCCTGTGGCCCTGCAGGCAAGAGATGGGATCCCACTAGCCATGTGGTCTCGGACAAGCCACTTCCCCTGCGTGAGCTCAGGGCCCCAGCTCGTAAACGAAAATAATTATAACGCCAGCAGGGAGGGAGGCCAGGCAGGGGTGTGTGCGCCGTGCTTCACAGACTCTGCTGCACTTCTAGGTGTGTTTTCCCTGAATAAGGGCAACACAAGGACAGGGCCCAGGGCCCCTCATCTGGACCCATGAGACCCTTCCCCCGCAGGGTGAGTTTTAAGCTGTTCAGCGAGTTCAAGGCCCCTTTCCCACCAGACCCCTACCCAGCCTCCCTGGCTCCAGAACAGTATGCCTGCTTCATGTCCACCCGTCCCTGGCTCTCCAAATAAGCCATGTTCACACCCCATGCCCTGCTCTGCTGTTCCCTCCCCAAGAACGCGCGCCCTTCCCCAGGATGCAGGGCACACACCAGGGCGCCTGTCCATGCCCTCCAGGAAGGCTGCTGGGACCAGTCCTCTCCCCACAGACTGCCCTGTGCTCCCTGACAGGCATCCCTGAGCTCTAGTGTTTCTCCAAGTGTGGCCCAGGGACCCCTGTGTCAGAGTCTCTAGAGTTGCGAGGGGCGAGTGGGACCGGGAAGATGCAGATTGTTGGGCCCCAACCAGACCTGATCTGACAGAATCTCTAGTGGTGGGGCCTGCACACTGGTTTGTCTCAAGTTCCCCCAAGACTCTTGAGCAGACTAGAGTGTGGGAGCCGCTGGGCTGGATGCTGTGCCCGGGGTGGAGGCTGAGGCTTAGCTTCCCTCAGCTCTGGGGCCAACTTGTCAAGCAGAGAATAAGCGGGGTCCTTCTTAGTGAAATTCCACATCTATAGTTCTCCCTAATGTCACCAAGCTCTGTGGCGACAGGTCCAATGATGCCTTTTCTCCTTTTCCACCTAAGGAGGCACCAGCAGGGTCTCTGCCTCCAGACTCAGCCCTACCCCCACCCTGCCCTGCCTTCCCGCCACCAGGCACACAGCGGGGACTTGGTGGTGGCTTCAGATCCTTTCTGTGCCACCTAATGGCACAGCAGCCAGAGCCTGTGTCCTCATCTGAAGAATGGGGAGTGCAGCCCCAGCCCCCGATGTTTTGAAGACTGGAAGCAGTACCAGGTCAAAGCGTCCACAGCAAGCGATAGGCTCACTTCCCAGGCTGAGCATTTAGTAAATGCCAGAGGGACTTTCACTCCCAGACCTTGGTTAGGGACAGACAGTCCTCACCTCCAGCAAGCACAAACAGCTGGAGGCACATGCTCCCAGCCCCACCCATCAGCCCTCAGCAGAGGGAGACGAGAGCACGCAGGATTAGAAAGATCCATTAGGCAGCCACACCTGAACAAACCACTTGAGAACAGGAACGGGGATTCTGACCGTTCCAGTTCAGGCCCAGCTCGTGTGAAAATGGTGTCTCACAAGCAGGTCTCCAGCTCTAAAACCTCAGCTGACAAACAGCGACAGACACGCACAGGGGGTGGCCCCCTGGGCAAAGCAGGCTCAGAATTACCTCTCTCAGATTTTGCCCCTGCAGGGAGTGGTTTTCTCTGCACTTGCTTGGGAGCTTAAAAAAAAAAAATCCACAGAAAGCCTCATTATAATCAAGCTTAAATGGGGCCTTTTCTCCAGGCCATGAGCACCTGGCCAGACAGTGCAGCAGGAGTGAGTGAGGCGGTGTGTGTGTGTGGGGGCTTTGGGGAGCAGGCACCCCCGCCCGTCTGTCAGGAAACAAGGTCAAGGGGGCCCGTGGGGTGTCCTGTCCACCTGAAGGCTGCCACCCAAGAGCAGGTGAGATCCAAAGAGAAATGCATGTCCTTGTTCCCAGCTCTGGCTCTGGCTGTGTGAGTCAGCTGGCATGATGGCGAGTGACAGAAAGCAGTGTCAGAACCCTATATAAGATGCGATCACAATTCCTTCATCAACCCACGTCACAGGTGTCACACACAGGGGAACAGCATTGCACGAAAAACCAAACCAGCAGGCCTTAATGAGCGGCCGGCCCTGGAGGCACCGCCCCACGGCAGACTCAGGCCACAGGCCACGGCCAAAACAAGCAGCAGGCACGGGTCAGGGGGCAGCTGAGATGCCACTGCACCAGCCTGGGCCCATGCACAGGCCCCTGAGCACCTGCAGGAGCCAGTGCAGGCCAGATGCCCCCTGAGTTGTGCAGAATCTAAACCCAGTTTCTGGGAGATGTCTCAGGTGGGAGAGGGGAGCTGAGCCTGGCTGTTCCCCATCTCCAAAGAGGGCTACTACCCTTTTTTTTTTAAATCCTTACCCAAGCACTTTTTTTCATTACTTTTAGAGAAGAAGGGAGAGAGAGAAACACTGATTGGAGAGAGAAACATCCACTTGTTGCCTCCTGTTCGTGCCCAGACCAGGGATCGAATGCACCTGGGCCAGGGAATCGAGCCTGCAACCTTTCGCTTACGGGACAATGCTCCAATTAGCGGAGCACACCGGCCAGGGCAGGGCTGCTACTCGTAATAGCACCACTGGAAGCAAAGCCGCTCTGTGGGCGTCTTCTCTGCCACTCAGAACCAGCTGGGTTTTGCGCACAGGAGGACAGGACAGACACAGCCTGCGACAGCTCAGTGCAGCCCTTAGGTTCTGTCTGAGGGTCGAGGGACATCAGGCAGAGGCCGCAGTGTGACGTCTCGCACAGCGACGCATCCAGGCTGCAGGAGGCTGAGCACCACCTCCCAGGGGCCCTGGACGTGGGGCCAGAGGAGCTCAGAGGATCCCCTTTCCTGCCACTTGTTCGTCACGGGCTGCATTGTCCTCATAGAAAGAGCTGGTGAGGCTTCACCGTGCAGACTTGCAGAGCCTCCACTTCTTCACCAGCAAAAAGTGGGGTTTCAATATCTACCTCAGAGAGTTGTGGGGAAGAGTAAAAAGAAAAGGACCATTCTGGTGCTGAGTAAACTGCAGGCACCAATTAACTAACAGGGGCCATGAGCTGTGAGCGCCTTCAGGGGCAGGCCAGGGCGCCCGAGAACACGCTTCTTACCCGTACCTGGCGGGGTCTTTGGGGATGGCGTGGTTTTCGCGGGGATCCTGGTGGCATTGGTCGGGCCTTTCTGGCCTGGAGGGGCCGCTCCCCGAGGTGTGGCGATCTTTGTTCCAGGTTTCGTATCCGCCCCCTGTGAATGGAAGCACGGTAGAGTGGCCTTTACAACTGGGAAACGTCACTGTCACCTGGAGCCGATGCCGGCCCCACTTTACCACTGTGACTCGAAAGAGGCTAAGATTGGGGTGACCCTTTGCCTATTAGATGCAGCAAGTGTCTCCCACAATCGCCAGAGCTTGCCGGGCACAGGGACCCACAGCTCTGCCCAGATGCCGAGTGCCCCGAATGCCATTTTCTCCTGGAGGGAGCTGTTTACACGCGTCATCAGCCTTGGTTGCGTTAATGTCTTTAGTGAAAGGCAGCAGAGCTGACAGCGGTGATCAGGTTCATTACCCACCCAGGCCCCATCAATAGGCAGGACCCTCGTAGACCACTCCCGTGTGGACACCACTTTCTGACCCTCCTTAGGGATTTGGCAGATGGTGGTCGGTGTCACCACAGGCCCTTGGAGGCCCCGTTGAACCTGACCCAGAACCCTAACAGAGCTAAGCATGTTCTTCTGGGCTCTTGCGAGCAGCCCTCAGGTTTCAGGAATCCCTTGGGTGCACGAAGAGCCCTCGGTGGGTGGACACTGGCATCAATCAGCACACCGGCCAAAGTGGACCAAGCGCACAAGCATGGCCAGCTGGCAGTGACTTGTTTAGGTCACCCAGCCGCTGGGCTTGATACATAACCACATTCCCAAAAGAAACTGACATTCGCCAAGGACCGCCAGATGGTTCCGGAGGGTGTGAACTAGTGGGACAGGCCTGGCAGCGTGGTGATGCTGGTATCCAACCCCAGAGAGGGCAGCCTGGAAACACTCTAGTTACCAAAGTCAGGAACAGACAAACGAACCCAAGTAGGGCAGCGGTGCCCACAGCAGGGTCCCCTCAGGGGCCTCAGGGGCTGCTGCCGCTATGAGGCACCCAGGCGGGCTCAGAAGGAGGGTGCTGAGTCCCCATCCTGTTTCAACCAGAATTTTAACTGTTCTACACAGTGCTTCTAGGTAAGAGCTTATCTAAAGAAAGGTCTTTTCAGCCTAAACAAAAATTCATTGGAAAACCACATGAGAGCAGCCTGACTCTTTGCAAAGGTGCTTTCCTTACCTTGACTTTCACCTCCTTTGCTCCAGAACTGCCGGGTCGAGGTGTGCCAGAAGAGGCGTGTTTAGGAGAGGATGGCTCTGGGCACGTGGCAGGGCTGGAGGGTTTGATCAAAGGGTCTGAGCTACCAGGAGCGGGGCTAGGGCAGGGCCTACGGCTCGGGGTTCTAGCAGAGGGAGGTGTGGGGGTGTCTCCAACATGGGCATGAATAAAATCAGAATAGACGTCAGCACAGGGGGCACAAACTGGAAAGGACAGTGACTGAAATAAGGCGGCAATGGCTCACAGCGGCGATCTCCAAACTGTCTGGGCCACACCGCCCTGGCAGTCCTCAGCGAGAGGGACAGAGTGACCTCGCAGCCTCAGGTTAGCACTGCCCCATGATGCCCATGTATGGTGTGCCTTACAGAACATGTGACAAAACTTCTAAAAGACACAAGATGAATAGAAGTTCTGGAATGTTCTTTCTCTAGCCCATTGGATTTTCTCGTGTCCCCTCCCCCACTTTGGAGACCACTGATTTACGGTTGTTTCGTGCCCACAAAGCTGATGGAGAGTGCCAGAGCAGGTGATGCAAGGGTGTTTCCTGACAAAACATCTCCAATGTGTCATGGGTCAGAAGTGCCCCACCTTCTGCTCGATTCCAGGTGGGGAGCTCCCGCAGGCCTGCTAACCCCTGGCTCTCTTCCACCCCAACAACAGAGTCACACGTGCTGAGATTAGGGGTGTGCCTGTTCCAAGTCTTAAAGATTCCACCCAACCCCACTTAGGTCACACACACACACTTTCTGATTAAAATCTCAAGTAAAACTAAGCACAATCCCGTGACCCCTGATCTGGCCAGTGTTTACTCTGAAGTGCATTCTGCTGAAGGAAGTAGCCTGGGTGGGGCAGGTGGCCCAGGGGACAGATGTCTGTCAGCTGGATGACCTCACAGAGGCAGCTGCACTTGACGGGTGGTGTGGCTGGCACCTGTGGTTTGTCCTAACTGCCTCTGGGGTACTTTGACCAGGATGCGTGGCCCTGGTGGAGGGGGAGCGACACCCTCAGGCATAAAACCGAGAGGACAAGTCTAGAGGGGTTCCAGGGAGGGGGTCCATCCGAGCTGCAGGGCAGGTCCTGACTAGAGACTTTATTGGGTTTCTTGGGTTTGTTCCTCATTGCTCTTGACCCCCCCAGCGAGGTGACTGTGGTCCTCTGTGTGGCCAGCCTTGGTGAGGGGAGGGTGCAAGCGGAGGGCCTGGGGCTGGGGAAAAGGAAGAAAACTGGGCATGGGTGCTGGCACCCCTCCTTCCCCAGTCAAGTGAGGCAGCGCCCCCTGCCTGGCCAAGGTCTCTGAGAGGTCTGACCAGGGCTGAGAACCTGCAAGCAACTCCAGGGCAGGGACGTTGTGCCCATGTGTGAGAGCGAGTCCACGAATGGATGCGCTCGTGCATGAGGCCAGGACTCCCCTAAGTGTGTGCCGTGACTGGCAAGCAGCTATTGCTTCTGCTCCAGGCACCTAGGGCGGGGCCACCCCCAAGTGTCTGCAGGACCCCCAGCTCACTCACCCGGGTTTTGTGGTGGCAAACCCTGACTTCCTACAGGGCGGGCACTTCGGGCAGCGGCCCTCAGCACACTACTAAACCCCTAGAGCTACGCCCTGCTCCTGGGGATTCCATCTGGGCTCCAGGATTGATGAAGACCCAGACCTTTCTGGCAGAATCGATAGTGGAAATTGTAGGTACCCTTAAGGAAAACCGGCCTTCATCTAGAGCCACAGTGGGGTTTTCCTGGGAAAACTGCTGTGCAGTCCCAGGAGCGTTTTCCAGGAAGCAAAGTCGTTGTGGAGAGTCCCCCGCGGAGCGGCTCATGGGAAGCACCGAGCAGCAGGGTGAGGCTCTGGGTGCAGCGCCCAGCGGCGGGCGCCTCACCCCCGCTCCTGGGGAGGTCTCTGAAGACTGACTGAGGCAGCGCACCAAACCGCCGCCTTGGCGAGATGCGAGGATGGCAGCTGCCACCCCGTCGCAGCCGCACGCGTGCACTTGGGCACCCACGGCGTGCGCCGGGGCTCCCTCCTGTGTCAGCCCCGCCCACACCCCAGCTCTGCAGCCACCCAGCCAATCTGCTCAGAGCTCTGCGAAGGCACCCGGCCTCTCTCCCGTGTCTTTGCTTGTGCGGGACCTACTCCCCAGGGTGCCTCTTTCCACCCCCGCCCCACCAACCCTCCTTTCAGGGTCCTCTTCTGAGGCTTTTCCAGAACCCTCCACCTTAGATTGGAGATTACTCCCTCGCTCAACACTCCCTCCACCCCGTAAGGACATGGTATTTTCTGTGTCTCTTAAATACATGTGTGTGTGTGTAGGTATCTAAATGCACATGCCGGCCGAGCCTAGACCTGGAGTGGGAAGTGGAAGATGTGCAAAACTCACACTTTATTGCAGAAAACTCAAACACACCTCCATTTGCTACGACCACCGCACAGCACTAGGCCAGCCTGGCCGCACGCAGGCGCGCTAACTCGCGAGCCCGCGGACCACCCTTCCCGGCGCGAGCGCCAGGACGGACGACCGAGCGCTTTGAACGCAGCCGCACTTCAGTGGACAACGCTCCCGCACGTCACACACAGAATTAATTCCGATACAAAGCATGGCTTCTCGGCAAGCGTGACGGCGGTGGACGGCTCCGCGGTCTCGCCAGCTTACCTTGGTTTTCTTGTCATCGTTTCCAGCCGCGTCTTTGCCTTTACTGACCATGCGAGCTGAGAAAACACAGAACGAAAACGGACGTTACGCCCCGAGCGCGGCTCCCGGGAGGAGCCTGGCGTCGCTGGCTGGCTTCTCCGAGGGCGCAACATGCTCTGTTCGCTGGGCCCCACGAAAACCCACCGAGTTTCTTTCCCCGGAGTCTGTTAGGTCTCTCGTGGTTAGTATCAGCACAGCACACTGCGGTCATCGCTTGGAGCACCCTGGTGAGGGGGCAGCAGGCTGGCCGAGGGGGCACATGCAGAGGGGTGCAGAGGAAAGTGTTTCGGGCACAGGTGGGCACCGGGAAGGCGGACTCTCTCACGGGCTCCCTTTCTGCCTCTGCCTGAGTCAGCCTCGCCCAGCTGGGGTCAGCTCCTCTGCAAGGAGGGGCGGCACTTGAAAGTCCCAGGGCCACAGGCGGGGCAGCTCAGCCAGGCCCCCTGCAGGCCCGGGCATGTGCTGCTGCTGAAGGGTCAGAGTGAGCAAGGTCCTTCTAGAGCGTGGCCCTCGCGAATGGGGGCTTTGGGCACCAGCCCCAGCGGCTCTATGACCCAGCCCTGGCTAGTCTCCTTGCCACCTGTGGGCCCTCCCGGGGGACTAATCCTCGCCATTTCCCCAAATTAGCTATAAACTGGCTATCAGCAAACATCCTACAGATAACCTCTGATTTTAGGACTAAACAAACCATTGACCACTTTGTGTTTAAAAAGCCACACCCCTTGGTGGAACCAATCCACTTGTCCGCCAGCATCACCTCTGCCTCGCCCTCTCCTTCCACTGACATCCATTCCTGAAGACAGATTACAGACTGCCTCCGGTTTCAGCGTCCCGTTCCCTTGGCCCCAGGACAATGCAGCTTCTGGGAGCTGCTCACTGGCTACTGGCCACTGGAATTTTAGAGTGACCATCATTGATGATCCCGCCCAGAGGTTTTTAAACTGAACTGTGAAGAATCAGCAGGAGAGGCTATTGAAATACAGATTCCTGGACCTACCCTGAGACTCTGGAAACCTAAGGCGGGGCCCAGGAATCTGCATTTTAATAAGGACCCCCCCCCCCCCCCCCCCCCCCCCCC